>JABASC010001432.1:0-23535 GCA_019776185.1 Plutomurus gul | reverse complement strand
TCCTGTAAAGGCTCAAGATACAATTGTATCTTAAATACAATCGTACTTCATACATTCAAGATACATTTGTATCTTAAATACTTTTACTCTTCACTGTCTCAAGATACAAGATACAAAAATTTACTTTAAATACGTATCTTAAATAAAAGTATTAAGATACAATGTATCTTGACCACCCCTGCAGTTTTCCTTGCAATTTATTGTGTGCCGTTTATTTTGAATGGACTGTACGGCGTGCGAGTGTTTATGACAATTGGTTATGGTGAAATAACTGAATTTCGATTTCCTGTAATTTATTTGTATAGTACGTTTCGTCGCTAGACAATTTACAACCGAAGCTACAGAATTAGAACGGCGATACAGGTTCAAAAACAAGTAATAAATTTTGTAGTTTGAACTTTCGAATTTTCAAATATCGCCAGAAAAACAACATTGCTCTTTTGCATTTTCTAATATTACTAGAACATTCAATAATAAGTAAATCAGGGGGGAATATGTGAATAATCTTCCTCTGAATTTTGTAAAATCTGTTAAATGAAATCAAGGACAATATTGGCAATTAGATTTGGGTACTTACATGATCTCTCAACCGAGATATGATTGTAGCGGAGCCGCAAAAAACCTTTGTTATTGGGCAAAGGGATGTGAATAAAGCGTTTTTATTAAGACCCAAAAAAAATAAGCAATTTGCTCTCATTTTCCTCCAAGTGCAATCCAAAAGTCGTTCTGTTTCATAATTTGTAATTTACATGCATGTTTGTTTGGTAATTAATCCGTCAAAAAAATTTGGCTGATTGAGTTTTGAGTTGGGTATGGGTTGGGTACCCATGTGGGTGGGTGGGTATTTTTAATTTTATTTTGAGTTGGGCTTGGGTGGGCTGGTTTTTTTATATTTTGAGTTGAGCTTGGGTGAGTGGGTAATACCCACTCATGGGTATATTTTTAAATTTTGAGTTGGGTGGGTGGATATTTAAAATTCCATACCCTACTCACCTCTATTTCACTGTAACGATATCATCGGTTCCTGTGAAATATTGTGAACTTTAGATCTAATATTTAATTTGCAGAAAATACTGTACTTATTAGTGAGGTCGGCAGTGAATGGAGCAGGGACGGATCCAGGACTCAGTCGAGGGTTATTTTGAATCAGATTAAACTTTTGTGGACACTGGAATCAGAAATTCGACCATAAAGCCGAAGATTTTTTGGTTAAATTCACCAAAAATGTGTACATACACAAATCGCATTTTGGAAGGAAAGTATGTTAATTTTTTACAACATCTTGCAAATTTTTTGGCGTTTTCAGCTAAATTTCGAGGGGGTGGGGGGTTTAAACAGTAAAACCCTAACCTAGATCCGCCTTTGGACTGGACAATGGACATCACATAGCATTGTAAAACAAATGTGACATAATAAATGACTCAGATTTTGGTGATAATACAAAAGCGGAGAGTGTAAAGACTTTTACAGATAGTGCGTTGAAAATGAGACAAAGCCGGGGGTGGCCACCTAAAGAGCATCAAATGGAGGCAGTTTGAGAAAGAAGTTGGTGGTTGAATGAAAGTGTTTGTTCTCTATTGTGTCGGAAATGGAAAATATTTGCAGTGTTTTGGACGAGAAATACGAGCAGTAAATGCAATAGTATGGTAGTTTCTCTAATACGAAGGATAATATGTCTAGTTTACCTATTATGCCAATATAAAGAATAAAACTCCCCGCAGCTTAATACTGTTATTACGTGCTGTACAATCTGGAATATACATTTATCTAGCGCGTAGTAGATCTAAACTGTAATATAACTTAATGTCATAGTGAAAAGGTGAAAAGAGGAACTGATGATGTTGGATCTGTAGATGGAGATTCGCTGGATGATGGCCTGAAAAGCAAAGCACGGAGAGCAATAAATTCTGACAAGAGAATGGATATCTCTTATGGGATGATGTATAAAAGAGGTGCAAAACTTCCATTAACGCTTCTCAAATCTCAGGTGAGCTGGTTCCCACACGCTTTATTAACCCAAAAGAGATTTTTGACAGCTCACCCATTCTACTCAAACACTATTACGTATAGTACATATAGGAAACAAGAACCGTCTATAAAATCACCCCACCAAGCATCACATTCATCTCGAGTGCACACTGAGGTGGAATTGCCGTTATACCACAGATGCTGCATTATTTTGAGGAAACATTTTTACTTCGATTATTTCAGCGTGGTTTGCAATATCACGTCGTTGTTAAGACTTACGCGAATTATAGATTTTCATAAGCTCTGTGTTTCACGCATTCAATCAAAATCTTCAATTAGACAATTAGTTAGGTGTAGTATTATGTTCATATAAACAAATAAAACTGAACATAAAACCTCTGAGATGTGATATGGCAAAATAGATGAACAAATAGATTTGTAAAGAAATTATCCGATGAAATACAAACAAATCAATATTTGTGGAGTACATGGCAGATATGACTAAATAGTTTTGAGCCATAATTATACGAAATAAATTGTATGCTTATATGGAGACAAATGAAGGTTACTGCAACAATCACTTTACGTAATAAAACCGAAGATAAACGAAAAACAAGTGAATTTGGAACTGAACCACCGACTCCCCATTAAGCTTGTCAGTGTGCCTAAAATTGGAGTAGTGGGGTTAGTCGATATAAATAGGTCACCACATATAACATTCTGACGATAGTGGCAAAAGGAAGAAGGAAGTAATTATTTAGGAAGCAATATTCAGTATGGAAACAATGGCTTAGGTTGCAGAGTTGGACTTAAGCCTTTCCAATTTACATTACCTATTTTAAAATCGGATGAATATCTACGAAGAGCCTACATTACACGCAACACTGTACTAAAGATAATTAATAATTTCGGGGACTTTTGGGGACTAATTGTATTGACTCTTCAACTTCTGGGGGACATTAATTTGGATATTTCCGAAGGGACACATCAACACATTTGAAGTACATAAAGGCTTGTTTTATGCATATACTGAGATTTCAAGCTGGGAAACTCAGTGAGTATGCGTTTGGGACCAGTGTTCAAACAAAACTGCATAATGTAGATTAGCTTAACTTTTAGAAAAAAACACATTAATTCAATAAACTTGTTAAAACAAAAATATCGCACTTAGATGTATGAATGCAGTATTTTGTACTCTTCATTTACGTACAAACGATCTTGTACAAACATCGCACTCCGATGTTAGTTTATGACGGCGGTAGCGGTAGTTGACTTACCAAATGTGACTTGCCGGTGAGTTTAAGAGGTTGGACAACAATTGTAAAGCAACAATTATAACCTCACTAATTTAAAATTAAATGAGTAGTGGCCGGTAAAGGTAAAGTTATGGTAATATACTATTTACTATTTAATCGATGGTATTTATAGTAAACCACATGTATGTTAAGTGTTCTTGCACATACGTTTAACATGTTGATTACAAATGACTAGGATCTTTGAGATGTTTTTGGACTTTTACGTACCAATCAGACACAATTTTTGAATTGGAAGATAAATCGTTAAATGCTTGACATCCTTCAATGCTACTCAATACTCCAAAAACAGCTAAATCTGCAAGGTTAGGTTTGGAACCCCCCATAAATTCCCCACCTTTCTTTTTGATACTTTTCATCCAAAGATTGCTTTCATCATACAGTGACTGACGAACATCGGTCTTCAAATGATGACGCTTTTGGAGTCGCTTTCCAATAATCTGAAAGTCAAAAAAATCAATTAAAAAAAGTCATTACATATACATTATATAGCATACTGTACATATAGCATTATGTCAACAGTCATACACAAAATTTAGATTTTCTAAGAATCTACGAGTTGTCTTTACAACGCGTTATTACGCGCTGTCTAGAGAGCAGCACCTAAAATATAGACGGCGTTCTAAATGTTACTGGTGCATACAGCAAGCATGCAAAAGGACATCTAATTTTGGACGAAGCGGGAATCTTAGTTTTCTATCTTGTCAATTCAACAATTAGTTTCATTGATAAATATAAAATGAAGTCAATTAAGCAAAACAAACCAAAATTAGCGTGTGATATATGCGCAAATACTTTTACTTCGGCAAAATATCTCACAGCTCACCGCAAAACTCACGTGGAAGATTTGCCTTTCAAATGTGAGCTATGCGATGTACAATAATCAGTGCCGGTCAGCACATGCAGTATCACACAAAGGAAAAGATATGGCATGTAAATTTTGAATTATTAATTAACAATTCTGTAGTCCAAGTCATTGACCAAGAAAATGAAGGGTCTGTGGGTGTCTCTGTACTGAACCATTCAAATTCAGATTTTCAAATTTCAAAGGGAGAATCTATTGCCCATTTGATGACACTAAATGTGGAAGACAAGATGCCTGAAAACCTAAGTTTCATCAATCCAGCCAATCCGTAGAATGTACGTATTTATGTACTGACAGCATTTAATTAGTATTGAACAAATAATGTATGTACTGACCCACATAGCAAACGCTCCAACGTAAATAACCAAAGTTCTCTCTGGCGAACTAAAATTCTTTTCCCATTCACCCACCTAATAGTGTAAAAATATACCCTGTTATATCACAGTAAAACACTTAATGCTTTGTACAATTATCATCTATGAATCACACAACGCGCATAATTATTATATGAAATCAAAAATTTGTGTTTTAAAGAGAATAAATGTTGAACCTTGTCAAAGTTTCGAAAAGATTCAATAGCTTCAGGCATAGAACGATATATATTAGGAGACAATGTGTGTACAAAAACGGTATCTGCCCATTTTCTCCAATTACGTTCCTCGTTTACTTCTTCTTTAGTACGTCCGGACATATCCCCATCCAACATTAGAAAATATTTATTCATTATCTCTGTCTCGTTTTTTCCATCCTCATTCTAAACAAACGATAAAAAATAATTTATATTGATAACAACCAAATTCTTTAAACTTCATATTATTATGTATGCTTGCAACATCAGTTAGGATTAAAAATGTTTCTTACATTATACTGAACTGTTGGATAAAATTTAGCAATACTATGCAACGAATTGCTACCATCAACACTTGAAGTTCCATGTTGATTAGCGATTACATACGATGACAATGCACTGACGATCATAGTGCTATCATTCAGCTGTAGATTTTCACCTTCAGGAGTTCGTACAACTAAAATTGGAACCTTTTTATAGTTTTGCGACCATTTTATTTGCGTGCGCAGCACAGGATTCACTTCCACAATGTCATAAGATATTCCGTAGTAATCCAACATTGTTCGAACCTGTTTTCATATAAAAATATAGATTTCCAGATTTCTTTTCGGTCGTGGATTGTTTGAGGCACTTTCTTAATAGTGACATTAGCTCATATAATATAGAAGTAAAGCGCAAGTGTTTATACGGAAAAGAGTAAAACTCACCTTGCAGCAAAATGGGCAAGTTTGATACTGATAAAGTGTAAGCTTAAGTCCAGTTGTATCTGCTACAAATTTTTTCTGGAACAAGAAACTGTTAGTTAGATAAGAATACTTATAATTCTTGCTTATATTATTTTGACAATTACGTAATTAAATAAATTATTACTGTTCTAGACGGGGCAATTGTTGGAACATCTTGCAGCAAGTACGAAGTTTCGTGGGTGTTGGGGATGAACGAATCATTCTTTTTCAACTCTCTCAAACCCATAGCACCGCCAACAACTGCTCCTGCCCCCAACCCCACAGAAGCCCACCACAAGAAACTTCGTTTTTTTGGAATTCCAGTAGTTTTGGGAATTGGTGTGGTTCCGGCATGAATTACTCTTGCAAACATTCGTTGTAACTGAAACATATTACGCATGATTGCGATTCGTTTTCTTTTGTCTTTTTCTGAAACACAAAGGTACACTTATATTTCACATTAAAAAGTGTCAAATAGAATAGAACACTAAAATAATCTACTTGCCCTTTGACCCTTTGTATTGTGAAAGAGTTTAGAACTGAAAGTTTCGTAGAATTTAGTTCTAGTAGAATTCAATTCTCTGTACAATGTAATTCTCTCCCGCCTTTCACAATTGATGGAACCAAGATTTAGATGCAGATGGCAAAGAAACATGAACAATGTGTTTACGTCAAAAAATTGTCATGCTCCCAGTTTAAACATCATTATCTGTTTGATTTGCTTTCATATAGAGATCTATCTAATATAAGGCTTGCTTTAGATATTGTTTAGACTAGCATAGTTCTAAATTAGCTTAAATTTTAAAAAATACAAAGTACAATTGATACTACATGTTGGTGAATCGACTTGTGTTTCTAAAGCATTTGCTAGATAGAATGAAAATAATTGGGTAATAAAATACATTGAATATGCACTAAATAACCTGGGCTCACAGTAAATTTTAATTAAAATTAGTGGAACAGTTAACAATGCAAAACGATCAAATTGTAATTTATAGTGTAGTTGATGCAAATTGTGTTTGCAAAAATTTATTTTTTCATGTAAAAAGGAAGTAATAAAGGAATCTGAGGTTAACACAAACATGTAACTTTTCTATGTATGTTCTTTATTAGCAGTAATAATAACCTTTTGACGTAAGAATGGATACAGTGGGTTCTAAAGCTATTTTACTTTAGCAAACCATTTAGACATGAATGTAGTAGTAGTACAGATTTTCCTAGCTTAGCTTAAAAATAATGGCAGTAAACACCCGATGCGGCAGGGTGACATATAATTAATAGGAACTCAACTGAATGCATGTAAAGAATTTGGAAAAGAAAACGTGCAGTCAAAAAGCCCAGGCAGCAAAATTACTCCTACTCGATTCACAAATCGGGGTTTCGTTTCGTATGCTTGCCTTTTAACATACACCCTTGTATATTACGAATCTAATCAGTCATTTATGTAAATGATTTGCTTCAACAAAACGAAATGTTTTCACCAAAGGGTTCAATTATTATTACTACATATGTATGTCACTGTCTTTTAGGTCAGTTCCATTTGGCGTCCGCACATTCTCTGTTATTTCAATAATAGATGTACGATTAGAATTACTGCTCCCAGAACTAGAGTTCGAATGAAACGTTTTTGAAATTCGATGTTTTGGCAGCTCCACTGTTCCAGACTCATCTAAAAGTTCCATTTCAGCTTCCGAGTCATCAGGGGTTTTGCTTTTACTCTTTCGACGAACGACGGGCTGTGATTGCTGCTGCTGCAAATTAGGTCCAGAATTATTTGTAGTGTAATACGACGGAGCTGGAGAAGGTGGTGGACAGAAATTCGACTGAAAAGTTGGCCTTGTATGATGTGAATGTTGGTGATGACACGGGAAGCAGGATGAATTTTGTCTCAAAAATCCTAAAAGATGCTCCGCTTCCTCCAACATGTTTTCATGAGTTGCTTTTGCAATTTCCGCTTGTTCAAGCATTTTCTTAGCCTGTTCCCTCATAGAAGTAGCCTCCTAAATGCGAAAGACAGCGCAGAAGTAGTTAGAAAGATTTTATCCAATGACAATACATATTGCAAAGCTAAGTCATTGATGAACAAAGTTTATGAATTTTACGACCTTGATGATGGAAGATATTTGTCTTTCGACATGCAGCACTTGATTGCTCAAACGTCCAACTCTATCCCGTGTCACATCCAACGAGCCTCTAACAGTGGCAATATTTTCCTGCACACTTCCCACGTCTTGTCTCAAAGTCGTTATGTCTATGTCCAATTGTCTCGTTTCAAAGGACACCGATTCTAATTCTTTCTTAACTGAGTAAATGCCTTTTTCTAGAATAAATCCCCGTGTACTGCCTTTGCCATTAATGGGACTGCCAGTACTAGAGCCGTTGTTGTACGCGTGGCCATTACGACTGAAACTCGAATGGCCATTAGGACTGCCATTTCCAATTTTACCATTCATTAAGGGTGATGCATTAGCCGAGCTAGAATTTCTCTGAGGATAATTTGGTCTTTGAGTTTGTTCTGCGACAGCAGACATTCGTCTTCCGGGTCGTTGCAATGATGAATACGAGATTTGCCGAGATATTTGCCCGTGACTGTATGTATCTGCGGTGAGTGTGCTCAGACTGCTTCCGCTCGATGTTCGACGAGGATTCATATCCGATGAATCGGTTGAAAACTCGAACGATGGCAATTCGTCTTCCTTAGCCACTTTCCCATTGTTGTTACTCAATTGATCCCGACGAAATTTTCGCAGAACGCACGGAGGCGGAGTCACAGAAGAATTTCGAACCGGAGTTCCTAAACAGATGTTGAGGAATTTTAGAGTCGTTCTAACTACGTGGCACGATAAATATCTACTGCGTGCATTAATTTAGATTGAATGCTGTTTGTACGATATAAGTTCTTAGTTATACCCTTTGCTCTGGTAAATCCGGATCCACTAGAATTGGAACTTCGCAACTGAGATTTGTTGAAGCTTCCGGAAGCTGACAGATGTGGAGACTGACGCAAGTTTCCTTTCGCAGAATTCGGAATCGTTATTTCTTCGTCGTCAAAACTTTCGTCGGATGAGCTGTACCGGTAGGTCATCTTGTTATCTTCAAAGGTTACCGACGTGTCCATTTCGTCGAACTCTGCGGAACGACTGCCCCAATAATCGTCTTCAATTCTACTTACTTGATTTCTAGTGGATTTTTCACCACCACTGCTACTTTATGCAAGAGCCAACAATTATCATTTTATGAAGTCAATTATACTTACACGATTTACATACATAGGTAATAAAATGAAATGATGTCAGTCAAAAATTCACTCCACAAAAACCATGCGAAACAAGGAAAATATTTAACAATCTCTTGTGTTTACTTTAATTTAAAGAATTAGTAGTATTTGCATTGTGTTGACAGGTTAATTTGAAATATGTAGTACTTCCGTATAAAGTGCATGCACAAAATATTAATGTTTGTAATATTATTACAATGCCCTTACAATTAGGTAGCTAAATATTAGACTGATGGTTTATCATTGGAATTTATCGCCATAATATACTATTATCATGTTGTAGTGGCGACACTGTGTTTTGAAATTTTTGCCGGTAAGATTAAGTAAAAATGTAATTCTGTAAAAATCAACTGTTTTTAAAATTTTGTTTCTATTTAAATTGTGGTTACAAAATCTCTCTCAAATATCTAATATTCTGAAAATTGGTAATAGTGTAGAGTGTAGATAGTCAGTTAGTATTGAAAGCTACAATCGGATTTATATTCTGTATACCGTAAATTGTGACATTGTAATTGTAAGTCTATTTTTACAAAAGAAATATAGCATTAGACAAGATTATTGTATGACTAGATATCGATTGCTTTCAATGAAAATGTGCTTATGTTACCGTACACGTATGTGGTATTCAAAATTGTATTTTACAGTTAGTGAGAAACTAAGTGGAAATGTTGTAAAAAGGTAAAATGACAGAACAATCTCAAGTAAAAGGTTTAACTAAGCAAACACACGTTATATAATATATGATAGTAATACTATGATAATATAGGCGTTATAACAATCGTGCTTTATTGTAGCACATACATATTCATTTACGCACACAAAGGAATGTTAAATACGGTGAGTGTTCACTCCAAAGTATTAATAGTGTGAATTAGCACCATTGGTACGAATGTGTATAAGAATGATATATATTTCAGGGTCGGAGCGTAGACAAGATGAGCACCTAAAAGGATGAAGGACCGCGAGTGATTTTATTTAGTGTTAGTCAGTTTCAGTATTTTAGTTTACAGTAAGGAGCATAGGAATTTCTCGATTCTAGCTCTGACAGAATTGTTCGCAGGTGGATTTGTGGGAGACACTGATGGGCTGTGTTTGGAATTATTGCTTTTGGTGGATGGAGGAGAACCATGCATACTGGAGTAGTCAGAAGTGCTTTCCACGTCTTCATCCCGGCCAGAATTAGAGGAAGGATTAGAATGCCTCGATTTGGGCAAAGTAATAAACCATGCGTGTTCAAAACTTTCTATTCTATTATTTGAATTTGTAAGGGGTGCTCCAAAGAAATCAGCATTAGTATTCATCATAGCACTACTATCATCACTCCCGTTGTCAAAGTCGAAATCCAACCTGGCTTTTGGATGAGTCTCTGACGAGGCTTCCAATGCAGACAGACTTGTTGCTCTTCCACGTACATCACGCACAATATCTTCGTCCGATTGCGAATCCCCGACAGAATCCAGGCCATCGAATTTCAAATCCCCTGGATTTAAAGACTTTATTAGAGATTTTTGAGGCAAGCGTCGACCCGGTGGTCCTTTCACTCTTCCTTTTGTTACATGATCTAGTCTGGCTCCAGAGCGAGGCAGTGTTCCTGTTCCACTGGAATTTTCGCTATCCTTTTGTTTTGTCTTTCCCGATGAATCCTGCTGTTGAATAGAACGAAAGATGTAAACAAAGGAAATAATGAAAATCGAAATCTAATTTTAAAGAACCTTTTTAGTGAAGAAAGGCATCTTGAGATTTTCTAAATACACAAATTTGGAAAACGCAAACTTCCTTTATTAAAAAATCACAAGGTAAATGGATGCTTGTTTCATTATATAGCTTCCACAATCAGGAATAGATTTGAAGTTCAATATCGTTACATATTTATCATTATGTTTCCGCGCTACAGTCAGTGATTTATAATGAAACTACATATACTATTTGTCAAGTCGGTCGAAAACTAAATTAAACTTTTGTTTGCACAAGAAAGAACTGTAAATGCCCCCATAAAAGATGTGTGGGTTCAGTTTACAAATCTACTGCAATTGTAAGTCAGACTTGCATTGTCAGCCAGCAAACCTACAGTAGTTCTTCTTACAATGAGTCATGCTAATAGGAATAATAATAAATGTCAATTCAATGGTTCCACAGAAGAGCTTTTGTTTGTGTGATCCGATTGCGCCGATCGTGTTTACTTTACTAAAAATTTGAGACTGCAGTAAATGTACGTGGAAACATGAATGTATCAGTGGCTACGTGGCTAATAATTACAGAATGAGCTTTAGTACAGTTAGGAACTATGAATGAGATGGTCAATATAAGAAACAAAGTTCAAGATATCTGCATTTACTGCGAGTCTCTTTTACAAGAAACAATTGTTACAATACTTTACTCTCTGCATTTATAATAATATTTTCCGTTGACGCACATTGGCTTAGCGTTTGTTTATTGTGAATAAGTATATATATCCATAATTGAATGCGATAATAGTTGCTTGCTAATATGTGACACATCATGTTTCCACGCTATTTATCTGCAAATGCTTAGCATTTGTTATAGATACATAATTGTCACAATTGTATGGCGCGGTACTCTGTACACTGGCTACTTTGTTACACGAGAATACTGATTGTGAGCTAAAGCAGGCACAAGTATCTACATAAAAACATACTAAGCTAAATCTACGTAACAATAAACTTATTTGTATATTATTTGCAAGTATTACTCATTTATACTACGTGTGCATAGTTAATTTACGTATGTTGTCAATTTACCCCACGTAATAAGAGTAAAGAAAGACGAAGTTTTGATTCAGAGTCCATGTTTTGATTAGACTGCGTATTCACAAAATCTAACAAATAATGCAATTTGTGTTTCGCATTTAGGAGTGAGTCCATGCACTAGATTATCAGATAACCCAGATTTTTAGTTGCTGTTATATATTTAGTTGTAGCAGGACGTTTTTGCATGTGCGAACTTACAAACAAATCACTTCACTTTTTTATCGATTGTTATGTATATAAAAGGGGTTCAAAAGGTACATAATTCTTATGAAGGTCTTCGTTACGTTACCTTCTGACTAGGTAATATATTTATGGCTGTTTCTTTAAGTAAAAGTAGTTTTTCGAGTTCAAATAACTCGATTATAATCTCTATTGTCTTAAATACTTATATATGTTTTATGACAAGCTCCATTATAAATCTATCTGTATTAATGTTCCTGTAATGAGCCTGTTGACAAGTTCGTTCAGCCTGTCCACGGACACTCCCACAACAATGGTTACACAAAGGGGAAGTGTTAGCACATGCACACTTATAAGTGTGTTAGTATAAGTTTGTATTTTTTAACCTTTGCAGTTCAATGATAAGATAATATTTGCAGCACAGAGCATCTGGTGCTGTGTACGCTTGGTAGTTATTTTTCTTTGTGCACATACAAACTTCATACAAGTCGTAATAACGGAAAGTTATTGAATATTACAATAGCTACGTGGTACACACTTGCCAATTCCAAATTAATCTAACCAATACAGGATATCCCAAGCCATAAGCTCTACAAGACAAATATCGGCAAACGGTTTATATCAATATAAGTTCATTGAGCATTTAGGTGCTCAAGTGAGTTGTATTCTGAATATACAATACAGATATACACTTAGGCATACCTAATGCAATATTTTATATTTCCGTATCTGCATACAAGCAAGCTAGAAAAAAATATCCCAGGAATTGGTTTTTAGATATGGGGGGCTGTAAAAATATCAGAAAAAATTATTTAGAAAAGGTTGTCTGGCCACAAAACCGTAACTATATATTTTAAATGCCTAAATATGTAACCACAGTCAAGTGGTATTATATTTACTTTATCACATTAGCACAAGATCATTCAGGCGATGCAACAACAAAACGTCATTTTAGTATAATATAGTGAAACCAATGCTTACAATAATAAAAGTCTGCAATGATTACGAATGGTTGAGAACATTTCGTTCAATTCGAACTAACAATAGCAAGTCGTGTTGATGATGATTTGCATGCAGCGCTGAATCAGTTTTGTCTAATGGCACAAAGGTTAAGTGCGGCGCACTTTTTGTCTGTAAAACCGTGCGCTTGGAGATTCGCCGTGTACATTCAACATAGACATAGACACATACATATTCAACATAGAAGCTCAACACAAACAAAAATTACTACTGAGCAGATATTATTTACTTATTATTGTTGGTACATATTTATGAAAAGAGGACAATGCACACAAAAGTACCTTCTGATTCGGAGTGTAGGAGCTGTCTCTGCTCTGAGTGCGCTTCTCTTTGGAACGGACATGATTCATGGCAACATTGATGGCATTCACCCATTCCTTCATTTCGGTTAGCGTTTCTGAAGCAAAATAGTGTCGACCCTGCAGGAAATAAAAAGTCATTCAATTATCAAAGTCACTACACTCTTTCTTTCTCTATCTAATGATACACACATGTTCTACTATGTATCTGTGGCCATCCTACAGCACAATTTCACGTTTTCAGTTCACAGTTCTCAATGCACTGTTGCTCTTGTGATATGTGGTTGTGATGATATGACAAAACACCTCTTTATTGTTTCCTTCTGAAGTTTAATTGCAGTTAAGCCGTAACAGGACGATGATGCAATTCTCTAGGACACTATCACTGATTTTACGACAGTAAATTTCAGTTTTCTTCGATTTCCACTACACGCTTATTTTATTACGTATAGTCTTTTAAGTTCAATTTATAGAAACATTACCGTGTTCACGTGGCATTTAGCGTATTGTCTTGTCTTATGTGAATTTTAACAAACCTCTGATTTCAAGAGTAGCGGGATTACATGGCATCCCTCCCCTTTCAATCTTAAAAGTACCAACTTGTGGAAACATTAAATGTATATTTAAGTATATAGAAAATACTGAATAGATCTGGACACGGTTTCACTTGTTTTGACAGTTTTTGAAGAAAAACAGGCTATTTCAAGGAAAAGCCGTCGACATTTTGATGGATGCATTACATTTACATGCGCAATAAATAGCTGCGTTACCCTATTGCAATCCTGTGCTCTAACCAAACAATGGATTAAAGTCATTACAAGGCTCGCCTTGTGTTAAATTGCAGTTGGTGATTGTTGTCAAATGAATGGTCTGGGAGAATTGTCAAGAAACAGAAATGGGTTCTTTCTGCGGCTTCACTCGCTCACTGATTGTGAGTTGCCTCCACCTCTTACCTAATACTATTATGAATATGAATAATGGTGAGTGAAAGGTAATAAAAGTGGTTGTAAACTATTCCATTACGTTATCTAGATATTTTACGCTGTATCTGAATTATACTTAAAGCTTTTGTTTATTTGACAACAATACTGTGGTGTTTTTGTCGCTTCATAGAGTAGTAATAAGAGATGTTGGCACAAATGCTAAATAGCTGAACCACACAACATAACTATTCGTCTACTTTAATAGCTAAGAAAACTCCTATGATGTGCAAACGATGTTCATCGACCAGACCACTTTCCATTTATTCCTACTTGACAAAGAAGAACTCCCAGCGCGAATGGTTTTAAGTGGGAAAACTAAGATTAAGCTCTTGAATTATTGGATATTTTAAATATTGTACATGCATTTTTCTACTTCTATTTATTTCCAACAAGCGGTCTATCGAGGAAATTAGAGCCATGTACTAGTCTTTCATCTCATGTTAATCGCTATGAAAAACAAAAGGCAAGGAAAGACACAAGTTAAAAATTGACGGCTTGTTTAAGATTTAATTTAGATAAAATAGTTGGAAGTGGACACAATTGAAATTAAGAATTACTTATTGATAACAGGATATGGTGTAATAATGTGTTGGCTCATTGTAAGGAATCGAATGCACAGTAAGTGAGTAAACCTGTTTCATTATGTATGTCTATGTTCACTGTCATGTCAATGTAATGGTGGCAACCTTATAGGCCATTCTGTCGTGCAGCAGAGGAAAAGGGATTGTTTGAATAATTTACTGTACATCAAGACTATTATGGTATTGCTTATTCTCGATAGTAGAGGGGAGAGTGCAGCTGGTAGATAGGGACTGTACTTGGTGCAGTAAGTGCATGTGGAAAAGGAAACTTGTTCTGATTTGCGGTTCTTACCGAATGAGACTCGAAGAATCCTTTCTCAGTTGATCCGATGACAAATACATGGAATTGTTTGTCCTTTGTTGCTTTTCGTGCCATTCTTGTTGAAGCCTCGGTGCACGTATCAAAATACTCCAAATTGACAAATCCAGCAGATTTCTCAGTGCCTGTACTCTCCTAGTAAAATGAAGAAGAAAACAGTGGATTAGATTATAAATACATGAGGATCAACTATGAACTACTTACATGTATATTGTATTTAAGATGTATTGTGCAAGTTTCTGTGGATTTCTCAGCCGTCATGCAACGTGAGAAGAGCCATTAAAGGAAAATCAAGAGGACACGGCATGACTTACTTCACTCTCATAAAAATACAATTTGCTTTTGACCAGCAAGCAGAATCTTTCTCGCCAAGTGCCTGCAGTCAGAATCCCCTTTCCGCTGAGCTTCTTCAACCGACCAACCTTTTGAGCCTTGTCTCGCAACGTAGCAACTGACGGAAGTTCCTGTTGTCGTCCCATTTCGTCAAAAGGATACAGAAAAACAGACAATACCCAATGAGTACAGTCATATATTATATGTTGTTCTTGTTAGCAGTCTGTGCCACGCAAGTTTCACAAAATACTTATTTAGGCAATATGTAGGCACAGCAGTATATATTAAACGCTGCTTGTGTGTTGTGTAGGGCTGGAAATGGTAACAGGCCGGAGATGGTGTGACTTCTGCAATGTAAAATGTAATAAAAGTTCTCTACCACCACTCGAAATCAAATGCTGACTGTTTCGTAGTTGCATACGAACTAACTATAAATTGAAAACTACGATTTGAACACCCACTCATACCATCATCATGCAGTCGTACAAACAATGCAAGAGGAATGCATTGAGACACACAGTGGATGGAATCTCTATGGAATAATGTCGCAGCCTATGATTATGGCTTGATACATTATATAGATAGCTGTACTCACTTTTATGTGTTGTGTAGTTATTTAGCTGGCTTCTACATTGCGATCATTTTCTAGTATATTGTTCTAAATGTTCTACCCATTATTACAGCGTAGATCTTTTTAGTGACAAAAGCCACTTACTTGTTGTCAGCTATCAATCTATGCATTTAGAAATCTGCTCCATGATGACCAAACTGTAAATTCAATCCTAATGACTATTTTCCTGAAACAGATATCAGCTTGTCCATTATTACTTGTGGTAATAGTTCACATTCCGACTGAATTGTCTATGTCATCCTTATCAAGAATTTAATTCTCACATCATATGCATCATTAAAATACATAGTACTATATATTTAAACACTGTTTTATTAGCTTAATATACTTTTATGAAACCTTAATTGCCTTCAGTGTTTATGTACACAGGGATAGAAAAACAAAACAAACATGTATTATTTACCTAATCTAGTGATAACCGCGTTAATAACATGTTGTATTATGATGGAACTGGGATGAGATTCTATAATGCGTAAATATCAATTTCGTTTATATACGACATGCATACATACATTATTACTATCCTATCTAGTGCAATTGTATGGGAGCCTTTACAACGGTCTTTAGTGCGCACGTTACCAGCTGCAACAGGTATGAAAATCTAAAGCTGGTGACATCCACTCTGTACCTAAAGCACATACTAAATGTTCAATTTAATACTGAACCCATCACTACAAAACAAGTTTACAAATAATAAAGATGGACAAAATATGTCCAGGATTCTTAGTTGTGCACTTTACGGCTGTATTTGCAGATTTATTTCTGATCGGGGAGGATCGTGCTGTAGGGAATGGTGTAAGTGTTTAACTATCACGTATCATTTAACGAAATGTATCTAGTACCAGTTTTCATGTATTAGTAATGACAAAGTAAGGATGGGCGGACCTGTACTAAAGAAATAAGTGCCTACATTCACAGACTTAATTTGATTCATTTCAACTTCCTGGATTTGGACAAAATAGTAAGACAAAAAACCAAACACCAAATACACGGAGGCAAATAAAAAGTCAACTCGTTCTGCTTCTTCTCTGTTGTACAAGCATTAAAATAAATTACCAGCGTACGAGCCAATACTAATTGCATGCAAATAGCTTCCCATCCCATGTTACAATTTGTACACTTAACAGCTTCGTTTTATCTTCTACACTTTTAAAAGTTTGTAAAATTACTGTTGACTTTGATTGTTTCTCACTTATTGAATGATTTCTTTCTATTCTGCCCCATAGTAAGTATTTGAAGGGCCACGAGGAAATTGGCAAATATCTCGCCTCTACTATTCCTTCACAGAGCATTAACACCAAGATCATCAAGTTGAATGCCTACATACTACATAGTCCTCAAATGGAACACAATACAATGCAATTCAGAAATTTCTGTACCACGCTACCATGTAACGAATACCTACAAACGTTCTTGTGTTTTATAGATGAAATGACAAAATGCATAGAGAACCATTGTGAACCACTGTATAAAATAGAATACATTAGCAGCTGGAGTTGCTCTTCTGAAATGCAGAGAGACAATCCTACTCCAAAAAATTATTCCTGTTCTGTACTCTTTTAGCATTTAGAAAAACTGACATGAGTTAGTTGATCTGATTGTGAGTTACCTAGATCAAATCAATTTGAATCGACTCGTGATATTGTGTACGTGCACTAATGTTCGTAACTAAAGGATCCCATTGTCAATTGTTCAGTTGAATTTTCTGTGTGGATGCATGCTTAATAATACTAGCATACAGATGTTCAACTCTTAAATCACGCTATAGTGCAATGCAATAATAGTGGTACTATGCACCGTAGAATTCTAAACACAATGTCATAGTGCGTAAAGTCGTCTCCATCCACCTGATGTGTCTACTACCCCCTATAGCCATTGTCATTGCCTTTGTTGTGCACAGAATAAAATGTTACTTACTTCCAGCTTGGAAGCGGTAGCAACGACTCCTGTTTGTGCATTCGCAGTACAGACCAAATATGTGTTGTAGTAGCTGAGCATGTGTGTTGTTGCGTAGGATGAAGATGAAATAAAATTGAAATAAAGGCTGTGTCCATGTAATGTAGTAGTGGTGATACAGATAGCTGTATAGCTAACTAAACTTCACAGCCAAATGTACATACTACATAATAATGTGTGTGCATTAAATTATTTTCTCCTTTTCACGAAAGTCGAGATCGCCTTTCATGTACCTACTGTTAGATATATACCAGACATGACATTGTTTTACTGGTATCACAAGATTTTTTACATTGTTTGCAATTCACTGTTGCTGCCCATTGTGGATTTGTTTCCTAAATTAATTTGTATCTAATTCCTTTTTGGCATGAAGCTATATACGTACATAATCGGTAATTAAAACCTTCAAATCGCTAAATGCAGACACATGGAGGCAGTACTTAACTTGATTTACTATTAGAAATGTCAAACTGAAAGCAATACGGTCGTGCAATTAGTTGTGCACAAAATTTATTGCAAAGTCCTGTCCTGAGTCCTGTGTCCTACAGAGAGTGCAGCGTCAGGTCTCTCATTGTGAATGGATAATATTGTACGTAATAAGTGCAACTGATGCCTGCATTAAACGCATGCAGGGTGTATCGGTGGCCGAAGTTGTGCACTCAAATGACCGGAAAAGGAAGTTGGCCTACGCAATTCAATTCGTGTAGGAAAATATATAAGCATTCTGTCAAATGTACAAAGTAAATAAAAAACAAAGTCAAATTCAACTGAAGGTTAATAGAACTGCATTATGTGATTATTTTTGCCTTTTTCCCAATCCTTATCTCATTCATTCACAGAAAAAAAATGTGTATGATTAGAACTAAACCTACACAACTTGATCAGTTACGAATGGCTCTCGTTTGGAATTTCGCAGAAAGTTTTCGCTTGTCTACTGCGTTTAGCAAATATTTAAAATAATCAAAATAGAGATCTGGATTTGGTAGTAACTTGCTGTACATTGTGTACATACAGCTTTACCAATCAGCAGCTATCCGTTAACAATATTATCTACTTTAAATGTTAGAGAGAGATGTGTGTACATAAAGTGATGTAAATAAATGTGGCTCTAGTACTATGTACATTGCATGCCCACTGACAGCGAATATCTTTCGAAAACAGTTTGGTATTGTTCAAAGTGGAAATTAACTACCCACTCATGTAAGAGTTTTCCTCTGACGGTTAGAATAATGAAATTGTATCTGTCTGCGATTGCATCCCAAATGTTTGATTTGTAGAAAGTATTCGATGCACAACCAAGCTAGTGGATACTCGCAAATTAAACCTAATGAGATGATTGAAGGTCGAAATTAAAAGGTACTATTTTCTGATGACTGTAATTTTGAAATTTCTTGTTTTTTACAGCATGAAACATATATACCTACATATAAAAAGTATCCTATTGAAAAGAGATGCACCTTCAGTCTTACTCCATTTGCTGCCAGCTTTCGAAAATTTAACATCGAAACTTAAAGCAAATGGTAGCAGTCCTTCCCTTGATACTTTACTTGTTGCACAAAACATCTTTACACAGTTGAAACAAATTCGAATGTTGGATATGATCGTAGCATGTTTCAGTGTCCGCTAAGATGCACATATCTATCAAGTTTTCATTTAAACACAAACTCGAGTCAAAAACCAAAAGCTTTGCCAAATGCACATGAGATATAGTATATGCGTATGTATATCCATATCTTCACTTCGTGAAGCACCTATATATAGTACGTATTATTTAGATACAATATTCTTATCTCTTGTAAGTGAATGCACATTTGTGCGGTGTGTGTGGCAAATGAGTTTTACAAAATATAGTACGAGGAAATACATCACCATACATCGGTTGAATTAGCTAATTAACTCCGCTAAAGAGTAAAAATCAGCATGTGCATATACTTCAAACTTCAAGAAAGCCTACCACAGGTGAGATGCCTGACTTACTCAGGCACAACTTAATCCAAATATATAATTTCCATGAGCGTCAATACGAAAAGAAATTCCAAAAGTACTTTAGGTTGCTAAAAGTTACTAAATACCTGTAAATAAATTTACTTAATTAGCAGAATAAATTCTAAATGCTGTATACAGATAGGTGTGCAATGCACACTGTGCATTTATGCTTAAGAAAGAAAAATTAAATATCCCGTACATTTTTCAAATTCAGGAAGCTTAAATGTGTTTCATTTCTTGCGCCATTAATATTTACAATAAAGCAGCAAGTCAAACGAAACAAAAGTAAAAGTCACATGCTTGCATTACTTTGTAGCTTATAGAATATTACGAGATTTTTTGACTGACTGAGCCACACCATAAAGCAATAACTTAGCCAAGAATAAACAACAATAAGTAATAATAAGTGTCAGCAAACTGCATTGCATTGCAACCACAGTAAATATAAATTGCACACAGCATCTAACAATGGAACTGTAGCTCAATTTTTTTAAGCACACGCGTGTAGAATCTCCCCCATGCAACACATATATTCATATCGTGTTCAATTGGTAATTAAACATGAAGCTAAATAACACTTCTGTTTGCCGACTAATATATGTGTGATGTGATTCTGTTTCCTTACACACACGCGACACGGTTTTGGACGTTGTAATAGCCTTTATTAGGATAGGATTTAATTACCTATCTGAAACAAACAGAACATGCTTCAGTTCCCTAAATCCAAATAACACAATCCATTGCAAACACCTACCCATTATTAGTATTGCCTACCTTTATATCTTAATGAGACTAACAGTTAGTAGAAAGAACAGTCTTCCGTATTTTTCACAATTAGTTCGTAGTGTAACTACCTATGTACATTCATTTACCATTTACAGTGCGCTTGAAGTCCGTTCAATCAGTGAAAAATTATTCGTAACAATTCTTGAAGCGTTAAATAGTATTACATCATAAGTGTGTCTACGGTGAACAATGAAATGACTGTGTTGCCGGCACATGCCGCCAATAATGGGAATTAAATGTCTTCCTGTGTGAGTGTGTACTAATGATTGGATCGATTAGTATTAGGAAAGAGATGAAGAGGAGCATTAAAAATACGTTTATGACGGAGGTAGACGATACAAATATTTGTCGCTGCGAGTCGGAATGACTGTCATTATAGCTCCATCACTTTTCAAGGAAGAAAACACTTAGAGAATGTCGCTTCTCGTATAAAAGGAATTAATGGACAGCCTATTAGGAAAAGGAGAAGGGAAGAAGTATGCATGTAGCGTATGAATAGAATCTGCATTCGAGTGTTTGCTATTATCATGCCTTGTGTGTTACTACATATATGACTGTATACTGTATTCACGTTCTGTATGAATAAGTGTGTCTATGCTTGTTCGTTAGCATTGGAGTTCTGAGTTTTTGGATGTGTTATGTATATGTGTGCGATATGATGTGTGGCTGATGTCATTGAAATAGTTGTAGTCGTGATGTAAATGTATGTCATAGTTGAGCGTACGCGTAAGACAGATGTAAAAATACAGATACGGTAGTGCAAGTGTTGGAAAAACACGTCATATTTTTGACTTACAGTGGGAGCTGAAGTTGAAAGAGATGAATGCAGGGCCAAAGACATCCCATGGATTGGGTTGCGACGAGACTTCATTGCAAATGGAGATCCCATTTCCGGTTTTTTGCCCTCTTCTTCACTGGAATAACACACCTACACTTTCTGGTGGGACTGGTGCGCGACTAGACCCCTAAAACTAACTAGACTTTGATTTAATTTGCTTTATGAATCGTTAGTCACTCAAGAGACTCGAGACATTCTTATGTTTGCTTACAACCGTGTACACGCACTAGTGGGTCAAGCAAAACTGTTCCTGCTGTTCTGAAGTAATGAACCGACACACACCGCAATATAACCGCAAACTGCTTTCAACTTACTAAATACACTGTGAAGATGTTTCAAAACAACAAATAACTCTCAACATGGATGTGGTGCTATTTTTTGTTCACTTTTTCTTTCACATGTGCTATTTATGATAGTTTTATCTACATGTCGTAAACTGTACCACGACACTTTGAATATGATCTACCGCAGTAATATTTTCGTCCGGTACAACTCTCAACGCTAATCCAGAGATTTAATTTATGTTGACAAAGCAGCAACAAATTGTTTTTCCATCTGTTTAATTACTACTAAGTAAGTACAACAGCAAAAGATGTGAATACACCAAGTTTAAAATTTTTCTGGCATCCTTTCTTGATTTTACAAATACGATGGTATTTTTGATGACGAAGCTGTAATTTTAGCACTGTTCACTAGAGCTTGGCGCACGGAAGGTGTTTTCAAAGTCGAGTTTTACCCTTTCAGAAGTCGACTGTAACTGTGAACTGGAACATGAATTGACGATGAGACAGAAGGAAACGACAAAAGAGGTAGAGTAAGTAGCAGGCTGCGTATCCACGTTTTTATGATGAGTCTCGTCAATAAAACGCACCACACGGCAATAGCACTACTTTACTACGACACACAAAGTCGTTTGTTGTTTGCGACAAAAACTACTACCCAGTGATATTTCTTTATTTTCAGGGTGATTTTCGAGCGAGCCTTTAACTCACATCAAGAAGAAGAATCAGATAGGGACCTGCAGGAGGAGCCAGCACCCTACTCTCTTACAAAAATAGACTTCTCATTTAATATAGGATGCCGATTTTAAGTATCTTATGGGAGACAGAGCAGTCGTTATGTTCTTGCGAGACTGCCGAGTCAAGTCGGACGACAGAACACATCCAAACTTAAAGTGCGAACTTAAACTAACTGAGAGATGGATGCAAGTAATTCTACTTGAAACTCTTCTTGTAAATAAGTACAGAGAGCCAAGTCTCTTTGTACTGACTCTCTTACTTAAGTTACTTACGGTCTTATGAACCTTTGCACCAATATATAGTGCACAGTGAACAGACAGTACTAGTAGTACGTATCTATGTATATAGTGTCGTTAGAAGGTACTGAGACTGAGACTGTGAGCTAAACTGACTCAACTCTACTGACTTGCATTACTCAGACCTTTCGCATTGAATTTACCATGCATTACGTTGCATTACTGGTTTATGGTGGCTCTACCCAACACACATTGGCAAGAAATTGTAGTACAATAGGTACTGGTAGTAGTGTATCCCGCATCTACTAAATACTACGATGTGCTATCTGAATATCTCTCCGTACAGCTGCACTATATAGAATTATTATACTCGATGCAACACAACACAACATTACCAAAGGCTGAATGAGTTAATGTTTACGCAGATGAGTCCTACTATGAGGAAAGGTCTTGGGCAAAGTGAAGTTATAGCGTAGGAACGCAAGCGAACGTTCTGATTTTCTTGCTTCCTTGGCTTCTACTACTATGTCTCTGTAATATGGCACTTTGGCTTCAATTTGGTTTTGGCTGATGAAACCGAAACTGAATTCAGCTACGACCAGAGAAAATGCAAGATGCATTTGAAACTCACTCTCAAATGATACTTTAATTCAATCCAAACGTATTCAAGATCTTTTTCTGTTCTTACTTCTTCTTATTCTCTACATAAGGTGTACACCACACAGACACAGACGCACATGTGCTATAGGCGAATACCGTGTCCCACTGCAAAAATGCAAATATATGATTGCATGTAAATATTGAAATTACACAGATAATAAATACTAAACTCTTCAGTGTAGCTTAAGATCAGGGTACTCCCAAGCAAAAAAGCATGCTTTGTA
>JABASC010001431.1:0-23535 GCA_019776185.1 Plutomurus gul | reverse complement strand
CCCCCCCCCCCCCCTGTGCCTGTAATAATACCGGTACATTTGGTGTACCTACATTGTAGAAATAAATAAAAAAGTAATTAAATAATATTACACATATTAACTGAGTACCACAAACTCAGAGTAAATACGCACAATATTTAGATTAGTTTATAGTTACAAATATATCTGTCAAAAAAATTATTATTGTAGCACGTGTCATTTTTCCTTGTTTTATTTTGAATCAACATTAACTGTAATGCTGTTATGCTGTTATGGGGTCAGACACGTAAATAAAAAATGAATTGAATTGAATTGTGCAATAATACAATCTGTGCCTTATTTCGGGCTTTGAATTTTACCCATAGTAGCCATCATCCATTTTCCCTATTCTACTGGGAAGTATGGGGAAAATGGGAAATATTGGTGAAACGTATTGGCGCGGTGGCAAAAAATAGATTAACAGGTATTCACTGAACGCATGACAATGAGTGGTTGCAGAGAGGATAGAAATATGCTCGGAAGCATTCCACTGGAAAATAATTCATCATTTCTCAGTTATATTTAAGGACCAGGGAAGTTTGAGAATATATAAAAATTTAATTTCATGATACCAAATATTGCACTGTGTAGAATTTCACTTTATAAACAAGTGTTAACTTGTAAAGTGTTAGGTTAGTCGAACTTTTTAGTCCTGGTAGCTAACAAAGTAGCTTTTCAGTGAGAGACTTTGCAAGCTAGACACGTTGTTAGCAAAAATCAAAGATTTCTCTACTTGTCCAACATAATTAGACATATAGGGTAACGGGAGTAATGAGGCAACATTTGTGGGGGGTAACGAGGGAATGGGGCAACGAGGCAACATTTGCCACGAGCCCAAGCTCAAGCCAGCCGTAGCCACCCCGTATCCTCTGGCTCACTTTACATTAGGCGACAGCTTAGGAGGTTACTGAGGCTACGGAGGCGACGATTGACCACTTACTCCACCGTATTTTGTATCGGAATGTAATGTATACATACATACATACCTTCTCTATTAATAAGAGTGGGTAATGGGTGTGTGAATGAAATCAAAATCAGTGGCCCTGCTGGGAAAACAACAATTAAAGTAAATTAATTATTGATGCCAGTCTTCTAAAAGAGTCCACCTTGACACCGTATTAGAAGCCTTTACCATTCAAATTCGGTTAGGCAGACAAATTTTGAATTAAAATCGTCAATTATGTTTTCATGCATTTCCTTGAGATCTTTCATTGTGCTTTTTTTTATTCCTCACACAAACGTTTTCAAAAGATGACTTGGTAGCTCCTTTCACTTGGCCACATTCCATAACATGGCTTTGGTTTCCCAATGTCTTTGCACACTTTGCAATGGGCGTATCATATTTAGATGAAATCATTTAACATTTGGGAAAGGTGTGCAGTAAAATTCTTCGTGTTCATGATTTAAGTCCAGCAGTGCGGTGGAGTAAAGTAGTGGTGTGACAAATGTGCCTTGAATTAAAATAGTCCTGGTGAAATCATTTAACATTTGGGAAAGGTGTGCAGTAAAATTCTTCGTGTTCATGATTTAAGTCCAGCAGTGCGGTGGAGTAAAGTAGTGGTGTGACAAATGTGCCTTGAATTAAAAAATCTGCTGTTCATTCGTCGGGATGGAATGCGAGGATTGGAGCCTGTGACTTTTAGAGGTGACGGACGAAGGCGGCGGCGAGGCTTAAGAAAGAACAAGTCGTGTGAAACATTGGACTGTGACGGTGCGTAAAATTCTCTTTTAGTGCTACACATTTGATTATTTTGTATTACATATATGAAAAGAGCATTGATTTCTGATATTCTGATTGCAAAACCAGAATTGAGAAATAAAAGTGGGCCACCCAACAACCTACGACGAGCCAGCCAGGCAGGGAAACATAGAACCAGAGAGAGAATTGAATGAAGTAGATCGAGTGTTGTTGTGATTGTGAGTGAGGTTGTGTGTTGTTGTTGTGTAGGAGTGACTTGACTTGACTGGACTGGACTGGAGTCACAGAAGTAGTCAGTTGAAGTGAGTTCAATGTGTGTATGTGTGTGTGTGTGTGTATTGTGAGTTGTGAGTTGTGAGTTGTGGGAAAGAAAAAGTGTAAAATAAGAAGATTGAGAGTTTTGAGAGCCGGAGAGCGGAGACCCGAAAAAAGAATGTCATGCGCAGTTTGGTGCTCAGAAAGTATGTGAACAACAAAAACAGGAGAAAATCGAGATGAGTCTGTCAGTCGATTGAGAACAAAATGTAGAAATGTCTGCACAAGGCGAGACGAGATTATTGAAATTAACGCACGTGCATTTGTTGTTAACTTGTTTCCTATTTATTTCCGTATTCCTCTTGTCCGTCAAAGTCTATAATATCGAACAAGATTTACAGATATTCATCAGAAAACACAATCAAGTGACGCTTGACAGTTCAACAGACTCAAACAGAACTGCCAGAGTCAGAAGAGAGAGCTACGATGACAATTTACTAACCAAAAATTACTGTAATTGTCCTGCCGGTAAGATATCCAAACATTATCAACATATCATTATTTAGTCATTATCTAATCTAATGTGGCCACCAAATCTAATCCCCATCCTCAATTAATCCAAACAATGTGACACCCAATCAGTGAACAAATAAACAGAGCTATAGACAAACAATCATTTCACAGTTCAGCAGGTGACACAGTGACAGCTCAATAACAAACAGCAACAGTGATCAAATGTATTATAATGCATATTATAATGCATATGCATCGATCGATGCTAATTAACAGACAATTACCTCAACAGAAACCTAATAATCCAATTAGTTCATTATTTACTACTCGGCAATAATTTATTCAAATCTATAATGTCAGATATACAACAGATTTGTGCAAGCTTTCATTTCAAAGGAATAAGACTGCCGCAGTGATTACATCCGATTGACACGATCATTCGACTAGAAGCAATTAATAAATCACTCCAGATAAAAAGTAACAGAGAAGGAGTCTGATTTATTTATTTGAATTTTTTTCATTGTTATAATATTGTTTTATAAAATTAGAGCCAAGGAGAAAGTTGGGAAATCAGGATTCTTTTATGAATGCACCCAGCCAGTAGTCCAGTAGTCCATTCCATGCAAACATCATCAACGTTTATTGTTGAGGCAATTCGCAGAATATGATTGCAGCTAATTAATAATCATGTATAGTCACTCATTAATTATGCATGTCAAAGCAACCTGTAGTCAGTGCGATCTTTTAGAATTGAAGCACGATTTCAAATACACATTGACCAAAATGATGATGAATTACTTTTGGTTTATAAAGTGTCCTTTGTTTTTTTAATTGTATTGTTTATGAAAATGAGAAATGCAGTGACAACAAGTTTTTATGAAGAGTGCATACTATAATGATAATGAGTTATTAGTAGTGAGAGGACGGGGCTGACGGGCCTGAGGGGCGGGCGGGCTGGCGGGCAGGCGGGCAGGCAGAGTGGTGGGAGCTAGCAGAAAGGTTAGAGTAGAGAGGCGAGAAGGGCTAGGATTGCGTGTAGGACAGAGTTAAGGGCTTTCTGTAGAGTGTGTTGCTGTGATTGTCATTTGGACTGGTTTTATCAGATTTAGTAATTTGTTCTGGTGGTGATGGTAGAAAGATTGAGAGCCAATTTACAGACATGCCATTAATCAGGAAGTCTCAATTTAAATCCCTCTATTTACAACTGCAGGCCACTTTGTCGCTCCCCTCTCTCTTCCTATAATCTCCCATATAAATAATGGTCCATATGATCTTCCATATGATCATGTTCCATATAATGAGACACTTTCCGCCAAAGGAGAGCTACTTGCTACGCTTTTGCAGTTCGAGAGTCGAGTCCACCAAGTCGAATATAAACTGACAATGAGTGAGAGGAGCCTGAGAGGGCATCAAGCGAGAGCTCACTTCCTAGCCTCCAAAATTCACATAGTATAACTATAGATACTTTCTTATGGCACAAATACACATTCAACACACATATGTATATATATTCTTATAACTCTTTATTATACACGCTCGTATAGAGAAGAGATAGTTTCATGCTTTTCCATGTGCAGAATGTGCACAGACACAACCGATCCATCAATGGCCGTGCACAGCAACTCCCAAGGTGGGCACTTGCCCACCCCCAAAAGTCAAGGCTACCTTTCTCACACTACAACAACAACCAATGCGACACAGTGGCTGTTGGGGTGCATAAGCACCCTGGTTCCAAAAAAATTGTGCCCACCAGGGATACGGCCCTGACAGAGATAGAAAGTAAGTGGATATTGTCGTGTCTTAGTTATGGTAGTGGCGGTAATAGCGTTTGACTGTTTGACTATAATGATACAAGTGACTATAAGGATTGGGTATATAGATGTTTGTATGGTAGGGAGATTTTGAGTATGGGAGAGGAGTATAGGTCTCTGCGGAGATGCAATATAAAGTTATATGGGACATGAGTCGCATGTAGGAAGACGAAAAGGAAGACGAATGGAGATGGTGGTTGTAGTTGAGTGGAATGACAATAAGGAGCTTATGTCAAAGGTCGACGTGATGTGAACTGAGTAGGGATGGAGATTTTGGACCACTGCCAGATTCACATAGTCGATCGACTTTTCCTTCTCCGTCCTCCACTCATCTCCATCCAATCATCAGACTCCACTACAACATTGTTGACACTACATATTACTTACTTACCACTCCTACCACCATATTTATACCATTTACAACATTTACAGCATTTGCAGCACAGAACAAGTCGCACAGACAAATTTTGATGCTTATACATGGCTATGCTTTTTTATTTATTTCAAAGGTCCTCCTGGAAAGCGAGGGCGGAAGGGGAAGAAAGGAGATGCGGGGGAACCCGGCCCGCCGGTCAGTCAATCAAATAATAAATTCCAGAATTATCTCATTGCCCCTTATCAATCACATAGAAATAATACTGATTTAATTTTTCAAGGGTCCGATGGGAGCGTCCGGAAAAAACGGTTTTCCCGTAATTACTTTTATTAATTCTCTTAAGACGGCAATAGTTTAATGCAGCACGACTAACACATTGTACAGATTAACGCTTGATTTTGTTTTGATGATTTAATTTATTGTGTTCTGTCAGGGTCCGATTGGACTCGACGGACCGAAGGGAGAACCCGTAAGATTTTTTTATCGTATCAGTTGCCAAACTAAATTCTCTTCTTGTTCAGCACTTGACAATCTTTAGTCTCTTTCCCTGTAACGACCACTGGCACACAGTTCTCACACCTAGATATTTTGTTTCAGGGGTCGCCGGGGGACAGGGGTCCTAAGGGAGAGCCGGGCAGCCCGGGCTACAACATCACAACCGCTGCCAAGGTAAATACTAATCAATATTTAAAAGTCATGACGTCATAAGGTAGTGCATAATTTGTCCAACGGAGGGAATAACTCTTGCCCACAACAACCCACCGACCGTTATTCTCTGCTTGCACAAACGTCCATCTCATTAACGTATTAACATCTAAACTCAATTTAAAGTATAAACATCACCATAGTCAGTCAGGCAAACTCTCTACAAATCTGCTACTCTGCAAGAAAATGTAGTACCTCGCAAAGTGACAAAAGTGACAATGGCATCACAATGTAAGACAAAAATAAATTCACATTTTCGACTTTGAGGGACAGACTTGCTACATATTTATATTACCCATGACACGAGGTGCTGTGTTGTTGTCTATTTGGTTCCAAGTTCCCTTAATATATTCCTTAAAAAAACCTTTTGAAAATTTAATGCAATTATTTCTTGGAAATCAGAACATATTTCCTGCAAGATTTTCATTCAATTTGTTGTCGGAATTTAAGGTGAAACTTGTCCGTGTACCACCACGTCACCGTACCATACCATTATAGCATCTAGCAAGCGATTCATTTGTAAATAGAAATGCAGCTTTATGAGGGAACAAAACCTACATAGCATTTATTGGGGCAAAAGCAAACCTTTGACTGCACAGCACACTTTTATTAGCTAAAGATTTACAAAGTTTGATTTGGCAAAATACAAATATTGTAATGACTATAGCGAAAGGACAGAGAAGGCAACCATCCTGCCCGATTTGGTTGAAAGGCGGAAATGTTGTTGGATAGGCTTTGACCATGCGGGCAAATCCGTGAATTATACTTTACATTAAACCGATTTCTTTATACAGTAAATAAGTAAAAGTGTAAGCTAAGCAATCTGTGAGACGTAGTGAGATGGAGAGTGGAGCGGTCCTTGTGCCAAATACGAGATCAGGGTCAACAATGCAACGATAATATCGGACATTGGATATGAAGGGAAACAGGAGAAATATTTAGTATTAAAGGGGCAGGACGAGACGAAAAGATTTTTCGTTGATCTCTCGTTCAGATATGAAGAAGCAGTAAATTCGGTGCAAGGCACTTTTGTGCAAGTTTTTAGTTGTTCATTGTGTCCTGTCGTGGTGTTGCAAACAACTCGTCACACTTGAAAAACTCCCGTGTCCCCACACCTCAATTGATAATACTTGTTCTATTTACTGCAAAGGTAGACTCACTGTTCGAATTTTTACTGGCTAATGAGAATTTTCCATTTGCAAAATTGTTGATTCCTCAAAGTCAATAATTGAAACAGCATTGAAATTGGATGATTATGGAGCGACAGGTCTTTTCCAATTTTGCCCAAGCACCAATTTCCCTTTATGGCCGGTCTACTGATAATGTGTGCTAAAGTGGACGAAAGTGAAACTAAACATGGGAGAGTGCAGTACGAGACCCCAATCAAACCACAGTAAATGAATGAACTGATGAATTAAATCCGTTATTAGGGCGGTAACTTGCTTCTGATTAGATTTGATTTGAGTTCTTTATTGTCAAAACATTTTCTAGAAAAATTAGTGAACACTGTTCCTATAAATAAGGTTTTCCATTGGAACGTTTTTTTTATTCATTCAATTTCTTACGTTGGCTGTGGGCCGCTATGGTTACGTCAATGTAATATTAGGGATAATCATAAACGACGTCGATAAACTAAGGGACCTAGTCATTGAAGATAGCTGTCTACATCGTGGGGGAGGCAAGCTTTAGTCAGCGCACTAACAATGGAACTACAGGCTCTGTTGCTGTCTTATTTTATTATTGGAAATACCAGCATTCAAAAGAGCGTTAAAAACTGGTCTGAAAGAAGTTGACCAGGACGCGTCATGGGAATGGAAAGTGTTCCGTAAATCGTTGCGCAAAAATCGGGTGAAAGGTACGTACATAAACGTCGAAGGTGAAAAGTCAATCTGTGTGAACGAAAGAGTGAGTGAGCAAAGTATGTGAAGGTATTGTTCCTACACGTACACGATACACTATCTGCATACACTTTTTTCGCTTATTCACTCGCTCAGTTGTTCGTTCGTGAACACTGACACACTACTGCTTCAATGTTTATGTAATTGCCAATGGACACAATTGAAGGAACAACACTTTTGGGTCTTTACAAATTAATACATTGGAAATTAGCACAAAGAATCGCAACTTGCCTCGCGAGTGCAACCAAATTATCCCTAAATATAGAGAGGCGTGACAAACAAGGGGAGGAATATTCAGGGGTCAATCGAGTGAGCGGATTTACTTGTCCCAAAATCCAAAGTTGCACAATGAGACCTGACACAAGGGAAGATATAAATACCAGTGGCTACCCATCTATTTCGCACAGGTGTGCCAAACAAGGGGGCCGCGGTTATTCATGATAACATGAAGGGGGGAACACAAATTTGCATGGCGCATCTGAGTCAGGGAGTATTAGGACACTCATTAGGACTGACACATATAATCCATGTGTGAATCCATTGGTTGAATATGATTAGTTCGTTTTAATTATAATTATAAAAAGTGGAGTAATGTGATACTGACAAGAATTTATGATACTTGACCAAAGTTTGGAGTAAAGCGGAGTGTGAGTTCCGTGAGCGGAGGCACAATCGGCTACGCTGAAATCATTGCGATTAAGGTTCAACTTTAAATTTTTCTGTAATAAAGGATAATGTGGTCAGAATATTTTTAGTTTTTCAATTACTGGGGCTCTCAGTTATTACTTTCCGTCCTCTTCTGTTGTCGCCTTGTCGCTACATTTTCTTTCACCGTTCCGCAATACTTTTCTTGTGTAGATCCTTTTTATTATTATTATTATTACTATTATGTAGCTGTAGCAGCACGTAGCATTTGGACGCTTTCTAAATCAGAAAACCAGGCCGGACTTTACAGCAACGTACACACAGCTTCCCACCCTCCCTCACCCTCCCTTACTCTGAGTATCTAATACCACGGCCAGCATCTCTAGCCCACACACATCCTCCTTGACATTAAATCGATTTATTTATTTATTCAAGTCCTTAAAGGTTAGCTCACCCTTCCATTTTGTCAATGGCAGTGTCAATGCCAGTCATGTGGCTTTTGAACACGGGAATAAATGATATTGCCATTGGAATGCTGAATCTGATAAAAATAAGTTTTCGATCTGCCGACACTGAAATCTGCTCCTATGTATATGAATTTAATTTTTTCTGCGGTGCAGGAAACGATGGCCACTTGAAAGAATTTGGGTGAATGTAGTCGCAGTGAGCTATATAGTGTTGCGGTATTAATGAAACCTTTGTATGTATGTATATTCTTTGCTTGAGTATTTCTATTTATTTGTATCCGTTGAATTTGTAGGAGTTGGAAGCGTCTGGGTACAATATCAATCAGCACGTTATCACTCTCAGAGTAATTATCTTTTTATTTTGCTACTATCATTTCTTTGTCGCTTTGAAATTCTCAATTTCTCATTCATTCCATCAAAGAAATCCCTCTAAAATTATTTCGGGTTGTTGTTGCAAAAGGGAGAACCAGGGGAGGCGGGACCCATGGGCCCTAGAGGACCGCCTGGACAAACGGGTCTGCCCGGAATGAATGGACGAATGGGTCCCAGCGGCGAAAGAGGTCAAATTTGCTTTTCTACAAAATTTAACAGAGAAATAAATTTTGAAAAATAATAAAATAGAGATTGAATCACAGGAGAGAGAGGTGAAAAGGGGGAAAGAGGGGATTTGGGCCCCATCGGAGCACCTGGCCCTAAGGGAGAAGCCGGACCAAAGGTACGAATGATTGGCTTTTGTAGACATTTTAGTACAATGTGTTTTGTGTAGGGTGTGGTTGGAGCAAAGGGGGAAAGGGGAGTAACAACAATGGTGGATGGGAAGGGGCTCCCCACTGGAATCATCGAAGGGCCACCTGGCCCACCCGGCCCAACAGGTTTTTCTCCTCAAATTTACATTTTCGCACTTTTTTGCTTTACTAATGAATGTCCCTTTGTCAAGGGTTGCATCTAACTTTTTCACAATTTTTGCGACAAAGCAGTCACTAAAACATTACCAAAATTTATTTGCATCACACGATGACATTTTAGTTGTCATCATTCTTGTCCATCCTATTGTTGGTGTAAAATGGGAGCTTAATTATATTTTAACTGTACTTGTTACAAGCATTTAATGTCTTTTAATCCTTGGACATTTTTTTTTTCATTTGCTTGGTGCTTGATATTTGCTGATATTTCCGGTGGTTTGTTGGCCTGTTGTAGTTAAAAGTGATAAACTTTGTAAGGTCCAAATGGTCCAAAGGGGGATCGCGGGGAAAGAGGAGACACAGGCCCCATCGGAGAAAAAGGTCCCAGAGGAAAAAGGGGTCGACGGGTAGAGAGTCATTTTTATTCAATTTTACGCTCAAATAAATTTATTTCGGCTATGCTTTTTTTGCTACACACTTTGCAGCAACCCCACTTTGGATAACATCATCTCTTTAAGGTAGTCAATATATTTTATCATCACATACATTTATCGCATTATCCATCATGAAATTGTACCAAGTAAACCTTTAACAAATTTTACATTTTATTTGTTTTGAGACATTGATAATATAGCAGCCAGCAAATCACTTGCCATTACAAAAATACGTTGTATTTTGAGCGGCACGTCTCTCATAGTACAATCTTAAATACAATTGCATTACGAAATCGGTTTGCGCCTCCACGTCCACGTCTGTCAATTTTGCTGCAATTTAAATAATTCTCGGTGGTACTTAAAGTACTTGTCACGTACATACAAATATCCAAAATATTACACGATTCTCATTACAATAACGGATTCAAATTAAAACTTGTATGTATGCAATAAAATGTCGAGTTTTATTGTCCACCACTGAATGTACTATTCAGTTTTCAGAGTTCAGATTGGCATTATGCTATATTGTTAAAATCCTGCTTTTTTAAGCTTTAAACCCCGACCCCGGGTTTTTTTTTGGTTTTCGGGTTTATTTTGGGTAGAGGTTTTTTGTGCCTTGTTAAGCGCATATTATATTACAATTAATAAGTTTTAACTTTTGGGACTTTTCAAATATTTCCAATAACCAGGATGTACAAATAACTATACTTATAAAACACATTTCATCATGTCAATGTCAATGTTGCCATTCTTATCCGAGTTATCGGTATTTACTCTTGTTTCCTTATTCAGGGTCGAAAAGGTCTGAATGGAGAGGCAGCTGATAAAGGATTACCCGGCCCTCCAGGGGACAGAGGATTTGAAGGGCCACCAGGACCGATAGGCCCCATCGGACAAAAAGGTAAACACGTAAAGTACAAATGTAATGCAGGAAATAAAATAATATTTAAAACATTTTGCAGGAGATATTGGGCCCAGAGGTTTACCTGGACTGAGTGGAAAAGAAGGCTCCTTAGGTCCCCAGGGTCCTCCGGGAATGCCTGGTCTCATCGGGCCGAAAGGGGACAAGGGAGATTACGGAGACATTGGCCCACCTGGGCTCATGGGACCTCCAGGGTTAGTATCTTAATGCTATTTAGCACACCCTCTTTCAAGGAATATTTAACTACAGTCTAAACATCTTGAGTCTCAATCCAAAGATTTCAGGGGCAACTTTACTTTTTTCAATTTTCATTGGGACACAGAAAGCAACTGGGCAACAAATCCTCATTTTGTGTCTCAGGGTTGAATAAGTACAGATGAGGTGGATATTACCTCTGTATACATACAGTAGATATTCCTTGTTAAATAATAACTTTTCATTGTCTAATTATTTGTCTAATCGAATGATGTTGGTATTTATTTAGACTCCCTGGCCCTCCTGGCTACCCTGGAACAAAAGGAGACAAAGGGGATCGCGGGGAAACGGTTAGTCAAGATTAATTATTTTGTTTTAACTCCCACGAGGGTTTATGCAATACACTTTATTTTGCCAGCAGCAGCAGCTCACTCTACAAGTTAAGTTACTTAACTTTGAAGTTGGACACGTGAAATTTGAAATATATAAATATTTGTTCATAAGCAAAAGTTGGGAGAAGAGTTGGTTGCTGGTTAACGAACTTGTGCTTGTGAACACGTCCAAATTTCCGTTTAAGAACTACGAAAGTACATACAGATAGTATCACCCTATTGAGAGTTCCGTAGGACTGCTTGAACATTGTTTTTGTGTATGTATCGAGTTTAGTAATGTTGGCTTTTCTTGAATTTTCTTGCAGCAAAAGTACAAAAAACTACGCCGTCGTCAACATTTGGCCCTCCAAGGGGATGGCACGTTTGAGACGGAAGCCCTCCAAGGACCTCCTGGTCCAGCCGGTCCAATTGGTGCCCCGGGTCTCCAAGGGGCACCTGGGATTAAAGGAGACAAAGGAACAGATGGTGTCAAAGGAGAACCAGTGAGCCCATTTAGAAAATTTCTCTGCCAAAATTTCTGCACCATTGTGTATTTCATACAAGGTTTACTTTTAGGGTGAAAAGGGGGATAGGGGCGATCAGGGAATCATGGGCCTTCCGGTAAATATATCTTTTTGTAGCAATTACAAAGTGGAATCACAACTAACGAATTATTTTAATTCTAGGGACCGATGGGCCTTCGTGGAGACTCGGGTCGCTCGGGCGAAATCGGCCCTATGGTAAAAAGCAGCCAAATTGGTCCACTGATTTATTACCTGAACCCTGCATAGCGCATGTGCTTTATAGGCATGTGTCTCATTTTTTCAATTATGGTTTGTTAATTTTAGCAAATTTTTGCAGGGGCCTCCTGGACTCGACGGGATGAAAGGTGCACAGGGTGAGGTTGGCAGAAAGGGGGAGAGAGGCGAACCCGGACTGCCTGTGAGTACACTCTTATTTTTTTTTCTATTCTCTGTTGCATATTTTACTAACGAAACAACCAACTAATACAAAACTAACCCATTCTCATATGTAAACACAGGGAACGGATGGAATTCCCGGCGAAACGGTTCGAAAATTTTAACAAGTCCTTATCATTTCTTAGCACACTTATCGTTTATTTTCATTTTCAAAGGGGCCCAAAGGGGAGTTGGGACTGAAAGGCGAACCGGTAACTAATCCTACTAAAATGACTAACCATTCACAAAGCCATTTTTGCATTTTTTGGGGGGAATATTTGAAATGGCACAACGATATACTTGTATTTACTTAGGGACCGATGGGCAAGAGAGGAAGAAAAGGGGACCCAGGTCAAAAGGGTGAACAAGGTGTGCCGGGTTTAGACGCCCCCTGTCCGTTGGGGTCAGATGGTCTACCACTGCCCGGCTGCAGCTACAAAATCCGACCAACAGCCGTAACGACGACGACGACTGTTTCTCCTCATGACGATTATGACTATGACAACACGTAAATTCAATTCAGTATTTTATGTTGTATATTTGTACTTAGTATTTAATAAATGTTTTTTTTATTGTGGCCTTTCTACTTATGTCAATTCTAAATAATCTTAATCAAAAAACTTTAGCGCATAATCTATTTCATCCTTGGTTTCCCCTAATCTCATTTTCAAGGGTGACCCAAGAACAAAAATTGAGGAACATTTCATAAATACCAATATATAATGCAATATTACGAATAATTATATTTATTACGCCATTTAATAAGTTTATTCTTCACCATATTTTTCGCATGCGGTTGGATGTGCGGAACAGTATACCAAATAAGAACGCATTCGTTGTCAAAATTTGTGGGTAGAATGAATCAACATTAAACAGAAAGGTAACTTTCTAAATGGGTTTGTCACAAAGGCAGGCTCTGCTAGTAGTTAGCTCTCAGCATCTTGAATGCTTCTGCCACTGCCACGGGTAATTTAGTGATTATATATACCTGGCTGGCTGCTTCCTCATGAAAACGAGAAATTGCAAAAGCGTCTGGAAGCGTGTGCGAATTCCGATAATTCCAGGGAGACGGACCACTGCAGAAGTCACTGCCAATACTCAACGTCCCCCCCCCTTGTGGACCGTTAGTTGTACGAATAGCTGTGTATTGGTCACACGTGGTCATCTTAACTTGGGACACCTGACGTCATCGTGACAACGCTTGCTCCACGAACAATGAGGTCGACAAAAGTGTAAAAGGATCTAGTCCAATCTGAACTACATAATCTGTATCAGTTCAAGAGTATTTAACCACTGAGGACTCAACAAGGAAAAGTAATTGCTTTTTCATTAACCGAACTGTAACCGGGCGGTTAATAGATGCACCGAATATATGTAAACCACCTTGCACACGATAATTGGAAAAAATCCTTGGGACTTTACTGATATTGAATTTTCGAATCATTTTATTGGCAAAGACATCAAATTGAATGTAAATATTCGCATTAAAATTAACGTTGGTTGTACTACTTGCAGGTTGGATAATTCTCACCTATGTGTATTATTCCTTCACCATTATCAGCATTTGTTATTAAAAGTTGGACACGGTTTGCCAAAGAGTCACTGATGAATTCCTTTCATTTATATTGTCAATCAAAAAGCGATTCTACAAACTTACTATAACTGAAAGATAAATGTAATCTCAGTTGAACTTACAATCTAAGAGATACAATAAATTCTTGTTGGAGTAAACGACACGGACTCATTTCCGGAAACTTTCCACGGAACCTCTTTCTAATACACACAAAACCTATCGGTTAACTGAATCTAAATTCAAATCCGCACTAAATGCTCTCCGAATAAATGAAAGCGGGCAAGCCCCTGGCCACGCGTATTTGGACGATACGGGGACTTTTATTGCGTAGGAAAGACATATTTAATGGGTTTTGAGAGCACCATGAACTTGTCAACCACTTATCATCAGTTTCATTCATATTATTGTGATAAGATATGGATAACAAAATACAACTTTTTCCATAAATCAAACAAACGAACAGAGTCTAACCTTTCGATGGATTTATATTTTATATTCACTTGGAACTTGGAACGGTAAAGATGAATTCAAGGGGCCTATTCTCGCACGTCATTTGCGTACTCCCAAGTTAGGAAATCCTAAGCCATACCCCCTTTCCCCCCTTCTATGGAAGTTTGAAGTTGCTTAGATTCCGGTCCAAAAATGATAAGATAGGACTGAAAAAGTCTTTGAGAATGAGTGGCAGAATTTAATGTAAGAAAGGTCAAGTCTTATTCAGTAATTATATAGGAGTACCAATAAGAACTTGATTGATGACTGCGTTTGGTTTTAAATACAGATGATGATGGTACGATCCATAGAAAGAAAGATTTTTTCAAAGTAACTCGTCTCATGTAAACGTCATTCCTACAAAGAGTGCAACATAATTTTAGCATTTATGTAATCATTGTTTTAAGAATAAATGTAATATTAAATGTATAATAAAAATTACATTTAGGTAATTCTGTGACAAAGCTTAAAGTGTCAATTATTTCTTGATTGATAGGATTTTACTGATTAATCATTATCTCCATCAGTGGCATGTTGTAAACCGGGGAGGGACACCGTGGGGACATGTACATTGTAATCTGCAAAATATATTACGCCATGCTGCGTTGTGGTCACGCCACTTGATGATGAGTTCAATCAATGGACAAACCAGTGTGCGTACCTGAAGAATTCTTCAATTCTTCAACCAAACAATACAGCATTGAGCATTAGTGACAGGATGGGGGGGGGGGGGGCATGGTGGGGGGGGGGGGGGCATGGGGAGAATATGTGACACATGTTATCAGATCACTCATAGATGTTACACAGAAATCTGTCGTTGTCATAAGAAGGAACATATGGATGGATGGAACAATGTGATCAGCGTCGCATCGCTCAACGAGACGCCTATTATTATAGAGGCTTGTTATCTGATACGAGTTAAATACGAATATCAGAATATCATTCATTATGCACAAGCGATCGATACTAATTTCGAGGTGGAATAAAACATTTTATAATTGGCAATTTTCAAGTGTTTTCCTCACACGCCTCAAGCCTTTCACAATCCTTTCACACTTAAAAATCCATTGGTGAACAACAAATTATTGTCAAGTGGGAACAAAATTGGTGACAATGCCCACTCACAAATTGTAATATTATAAATTCATGTCACCTGCCACAGAAACTTAATTACTCTAAAAAATTGTGTAATCAATTTTACAGATTTGTGAATGTTAATTGATAAGAGGATTTTCCAGAATGCGACCTCTAATTCTCACATTTCATTCGATTTTCAGTTGAGATCGGACGCCAGAAATGTCCAAAATGCAGTCAAGTTGCACCCAATTTCGTTTGATCCTTGTGACCTTTATTGGCGTTTACGTCACACTGACCTCAGGTCAAATAAATTTAAATTGCACGGTGCAAGTGGATATTCCAGAATTAGGAATAATCCAAGGAAGGCAAGGAGTTACTTCCAGAGACCAAACTCCTTATTGGACATTCCATGGAATACGTAATTTCGTAGCCTTTTTATATTTCATCCATTCAGAAAGTTTAAAACATCGTAGTCCTATACAGATGAGGAAATACAATGAAAATATTTTGCTATCTTTTAGCCTATGCTGAAAGTGCATCCTACACTGGGGCAAACAGATTCAAGGTATAAAAATTCATTACAATAAATATTATATAATACAAGCGGTAAATAAAAATCAGGTTAATTTTTCCAAATTAAAATTCTGGTGAAATGCATCTGTTCACTTTTAAAGTTCATATAACTTTTTTCGTTTGCACACCCTCAAAGCAATTACAAAATGGCTTCAGATATTGCAACAATAATTACATTGCTATACCATACATAATTAAAGTTATATATTTATGAAGGGATAATTTTAAGGTCCATAACTACAGTGCAGTATAAATATCTTTAGAGTTTACGTGTGTAGTCTTGCTAATATTATAGATTGTTTTAAATTAAATTTGAGTAATTTTCACATTGTTCTAAAAACATCACCATTTTGACCACCCTGACAAATTCTCGTGAGAATTCGTTTACGGGGGGGAATGGATGGAAAATTACATCTTTATATTACGGGCATTAATTCCAACGTCAGTTACAAATATTTTTGCGACATTTCTGAAACTCATTTTGGTGAGTGTCAATTGTCGCTTGTATATTATGAGAAGTTGGTAAAACAAATATTGGAAAGCCTATAAACTCCGATGCTAATTAACTTTCTGGGATTTTATTTGAAGCCTCCAGTAGTACAAACAAGCCGATTGACAGACGAAGGAGAAGTTTTTAACGCGAATCGCATTTTAGTTTATTGTCCGCAAGAAGAAATTTTTGATCTTGATGGTCCGGGCGAGGACTTGAACCAAAAAGTAAGCTTGGCCCAGGATTTACCGGGAATTTTTAGAAGAATTCATCAACGGAAGCGAAAGCAATCGGAAATCTATAGAAGCTATGCAAGCGACGAAGCGCGGCATCAAGCCTTCCGCATCAAACCTTTGGAATTTATGGGACAGGAAAATTGGTAAAAATGTGAACACCATCCAGCGGCGACATCCAGGAAGTTTATTGCACTTTTTGTTAAGTTATTTTTTTTAAACCTTTTTTTAGCTTAACGATTAACGTAAACACTCCGAACATTCCTACAAATGCGGAAATACCAAAACCGGGCGAGTTGTTGCCCGTGGTTGTGTTTTATCATGGAGGTGGGTCAGACTCAGTTTGGGGCAGTGCCTTCGTCGGTATGCGCATGCTGGAAGATCCCGTTGTCCTTGTCACAATGAATTACCGGTGAGCTCTTGATTGAGAGAACCACGAAACGTGTGCTCCTCCGATAAAAAAGAGGGGGTGAGGTTATGACAATTTCATAATTGGACTCTTATGATATTCATGATAATATGTGTAAATTAGACTTGGAGTATTGGGCGCCTTTAATCTTGGGACGGATGATGCTCCAGGGAATGCTGCAATGTACGACGCAGTGGTGGCTTTGGAATGGGTCCAGAAATACATCAAGTAATTGGCAAATATTTAACTGATTTATGAACTCCATGAACAGGTTTTAAATGATGTGCCATAAACACACAGATATTTTGGAGGAGATGCGACCCGTGTGACAATCAGTGGCCAGTCTGCCGGATCAATGATGGTGGCCAATTTGGTAGTCAGTCCCATCACCGAGAACAGAAACCTGTTCCAACGCGTTTGGGGTCAGAAATTCGAAATTTCACAGAAAATTTAAATGCTCATTTTAAATTAATGTATTTCCGTTAATCGTCCGCAGGCTTTTCGGGGTCAGCAATCAGCGTGTGGGCCGTTTCGGAACACCCCTCATTGCCCCATCATTTGAAAATAGCCGCTCTGGCGGGATGTCACGACATGACACAAACACCGGATATTGCTGCCATCACAAGTTGTATGCAGGGGGCCTCGCTCGACGCTTTGGTGACGGCGTTGGGTATGTGGAAGTACGAGGAAGAAAGGGTGGGGCGTCTGGGCTACGACGCCCGAATGCCTTCAATTCAAGCACCCGGTCTCAGCATTCCCTACTTTATGCCCAAGCACCCGCACGAGGCACTCCAAAATGTGGAAGTGAGAAATGTTGAGATGGTGCTTGGAGCGACAAGACACGATGGATCTTATCCCCTCGATGACATCTACCACAACTTTATTTTACACAATGGACTCGAAAATAACGCAACTTTCTTGAAAAACGATCTCTTACCTTTGCTCCTCCAAAGTTTAGGTAAACAAATTCTGAAAATTTATTTCTATTCAACAAATATCAAGCAGCCTCCCATATTTCCCAATTTTGTCACTCCCTGTGGTTAGAGCCGAGGAGTATTTAGTCGTTGCTATTTTCATTATGCCTGAAATTTTAAGCAAAGTATTTTTGGCTCTGCATGACATGTTCAAAACATTTGTTTGTGGATAGATTTAAACCCCCAAAGATAGCTGCGTCCGCCATACACACCGTAGCATAGGCGAAATAGGCAATTGTACGCATTTGTGGATTTATGCAGGATCTGGGGAGCAGTCTGAAGACCCCATATGTGTAGTCTATATACGAATGAATTCCTCGGGCCCTTTTACAGTTGACCAACTGAAAGCGATACAAATATAGTTAATCGAATGATGTCAGTTAAAGGCGATGCCCGCGATAATATTATTGTATTTTCCAGATGTGTTCGATTCTACTAACTTTGTCTTAATGGATTGATCCTAAATATTGTGTACAGGAATTAAAGACGACAGTGGGGAATTGTACCACGCAATGGGGAAAACGTACTTGGGGGACTCTGCAAACACGGGGACAATCGACGACAAACTTCCAGGATTGCTCGATGTAAAAATAAACACGACACGCATTTATCAGGAGAATTATTAAAATCATGTTAAATAATTTTTGCTTTGAAACTACTTTTTGCAGATGGTGACAGTGATGGGATTCAAAGCGGGAGAATTAGAAACATTACGCCACCAATCCAAAGTCAATAAGAATGCATACTTTTATAGTTTAGATTATTTTGGGAGGTGGAGTCTATACAACTTCCTGTGGGGAGACATGTACATACCTGGAGGAATATGTCACACGGTAAACAGACTTATCCAATTAGTGACCACTTTCCAAAAAATTAAAAGTATTCCCTGAATAATGTATTAAATGAAAAAAATATCCCAAATTTTATACATAAATAAAACCTATTTCAAGCAAGTAGTAAAGTAAAGCCCGCCTTTGGGTGAATTCCAGTTAAAATTTAAGAACGTGGTAAGTTCATGTGATCAACGCTACCTCTGTTATTGAGGAGAATACAAGTCCTGATCCTACAAGATCAGATACGAACAGATTGTTTACAATTTTACATGTGCTTTATGTACGTAAAATTTCAAAAATCGTTCACTTCAAGTAATTTTGGAACTTTTTGGTAGTCAGTTTTACTAACTTATGTCTGAATACCTCAATTGGGTCAAAAATATTTTTTCTCTAACGGTATAAATATCATTGGGCAATTAATTATAGTTTTTTTTACTCTGAAATTATTTTTATTAGGATGACCTGATTTATTTTTTCTGGCTTGGTCCACTCCTCAACGAAGATATGAAAGTAAGCAGACGGTGGATGAAATATTTCATCAATTTTGCTTATCATGGGTAAGTCACATTTAGTTTGGCTTAGATTCATTTCCGAAATTTAAAAAAAATTCATTTGTTTTCATTTGATTGGATGCATAAATTTATCACTATATTAAATTGTTTCAATTTTTACATGCTCTCTAGAAATCCAAATGGGTTGGAAGGTAGTCCAGATTACAAGGAGGTGTGGCCTCCTTACAACGACATGACGCATCCGTACCTGTCCCTTAACCGAACGGATAGAGTCTACAATGACGCTGAAGATAAGTGGCTGGGGGTGGCCAAAGAATTATGGGGAAACCCTGAGCTAAAATATAAAAGGGGGTCAGAATATTACAAGGAAACTTTTCAGTTTAACAGCATTTTTGAAATGGGCTCCAGAAATGCTGTGACAGATTTATGTTCTGCACAACCAGAAGAACCAACAACCGAGCAGTCGTCCCCCCCTGAACCAACAACTGATTCAAATGGCGGCCCTGAAACAACAACGGACTCAAATGGAGGCCCTGAACCAACAACGAACCCCTCCCGAGAGTCCACAACGCAAGGTGCCAGTAGTTTGAAAACAATTTATGAATTTGTTTTACTGTTTTCTGTAGTCGTCATTGGTTTGTATTTGTAAATTCTTTGTCTTCTTGTGATTATACAGAAATAAATACTTCAATGATCCATACAATCATTTTGGATAAAGAATTATAATTACTCACAAATTACTCTATTATCAATATAATAAGTGTAATGGGTACATAACGCACTGAAATAAATGGTTTAGCCTTCATGGTTCATAAAATAAATGTTCACATGTTTTAAACACTGAAGAATATTTTTTTAAGTGAATACGTGGTTTTTTAAGATATACGGTTGATTTTCAAGAAATCCCAAAAAATTTTAAGGGAAAAGAAATTTCCTTAAAGGGAATTCCTGGACCGGTTTTGAGTCCAATTAGAGTGGTAAATCTCGGAATCTTTTCCCACTCTTGACTGATTAATTTTTCTTATCCATTCATGCATATAAATTTAATTCCTTTTCAGGAAAAGGCATGTACAGGTATTTTTTATCATAATGTAGACCTAAATTATTTCATTATAGTTTGTTTTCCTAAAAGGTATTCATTTCCAGGGAAAGATACTCAATGTATCAATTTAAGTGCAAAGATCTTTAATTGTAAACTTCAAAAGGTTTGTGTGAATAATTGTTGTAACAGTCATTATCTTTACCCAGAGTTTAAAATTTGACGGTCACCTCTCATTTCCGCAACCCATTGGGAAAAATGGGAAATTGTGAAAAAGTGCTAACATTAATAAATGTTATCATTATATTTGGTAAATGAAACGAGGAGGAGCTCATCTAAATAAGTGGTAGTACACATTTTAGACCGCAATCTTTTTATCCTGGCGAAAACATAAATTATTGTTAAATTATTTGTCTCGAGTTCTCGATTCGTTTCAAATCAAAACCGGAACCTGCCATCAGGAGCGGATTACGAGTGCACGACTTAAAAATTTCCCATCTGTCAGCAAAGTTAAATTGATAAGAGGCTTCCGCAGCATTTAAAAGCATTAACACAACGTCAGTGAAAGCGTAGGCTAAATATAGAGCTTTATCATTTCATGTTCAGTGTGAATATAATTATTTTTCAAGTGATTATCGGCTGAATGCAATTCTACACAAACAATTATTGGGAAAGGAAGGACAGCTCCTGATGCAATCCAATTAAAATGTACATTTTGTTATGGAATGATTAAAATTCAGGATATCAGTTCATTTCCAATGTAATCACAATTTGGAGAGCAGTGTCCATATAAAAGTGGGTGCGATTAAATTCGAATTGTCACACAAACAAAGAGAATCGATCAATGATCAATCCCAGAACTTGAATCGAAGGAATTAAAATGTTGAAGGTTCTACTAGTCGTAGCTGCTGTCGCTCTGACCGCCAACGGTCATGGACGATTTATGAAACCACCAAATCGTTCTTCCGTTTGGCGTGTTAGAGACTTTTCACATTTAAACCCACCAATTAATTATGACGACGACGCGGTAAGCAAATTAAAATAAGTTTATATGAATCTAATTATGGCATAGACTAAATTTAACAATATTACCTAAACTCTATTTGGATGTGAATAAGATTGAATTTTAATTTGTTGCAACAGTTGTACTGCGGTGCCCGTCATCAGGTTGAGGATCCAGGAACCGAGTGTGGTGTTTGTGGTGACCCCCAGAGCGCCGCCACTCCCCGTGCCAACGAAATTGGTGGAAGATACGACCGGGGGATAATTGTTGCTAATTACACAAGAGGTCAGGTGATCGATATTGAGGTCCAACTAACGGCAGCCCACAGGGGCAACATGGAATGGCGTCTTTGCACGAACCCTGCAACGGAAACACAAAATTGTTTCAATCAGCATTTGTTGCTGCGTGCCGATGGTCAGGGAAGCAAACTTCCGGTCACCAATGAATCCGGTATTTAATTTTATAAATAACATCGAACGGGATTTAGAGAATTTTTTTTGTGGAAAAAATCCCGTTGAATTCAATTTCTTGAATGCATCTTACAGGATGGTACTATACACAATTACGTCTTCCGGCTGGTGTCGCATGCAATCGGTGCATCATTCAATGGAATTACCGTGAGTCAACACTCTTTTGCTAACTTTAGTCAAACTAATGCTACAACGACCACAAGTTTCAATGTTGGCTGAAAAAAGGTTTAAAATAATCTCAAAATTTATATTTCCTCGCAGGAGCTGGGAATAACCCAACACAGGCGCAAGAAACATTCAGGGGCTGTTCTGATGTCCAAATTCTCTAAACATTGTCAAATGTTACTTACATCGCTTTGCTCATTAAATTCTTCTGTTCTCCAATTCGAAATGTTTCATTTTTTATAACCATCGCACTCTAAAAGTAACTTGTAAAATTGATGAAGCATTGTCCTGATGAATAAAATCTTTGCCTTTCTCAACCGGGTACAATTTTGTATTTAATTTTTCCACCAATGGTATCAAAAAATCCGAAATTTATCGCTCTACATTAAAATTGGGGGTTTGAGCAACTTTCGTAAGAAAAAGTGCGGTGCCGCCTGTATAACGCAAAAACGTCCCTTCGGATTACATAACCAACCTATGAGAACATATCCTCAACAACACACGGAGAAAATTGGCTTGACCCCATGCTGTCATGTACTCTGAATAATGTTCCCTCAATAGTGACGACGTAATAATTCCGTCCACCCGCCGGGCGAATTTAAAACACCCTTCTTGCCTTCGTCTTCCGAATATCTGTGAAACGCTGGTTTTTTCAGGAATTAAAATTCGGAAAAGTCCAATGGGGCAATACCAGGTGATACCGCAGGTATTTCTGCATGCGGAATTACCTCCAGATCAAAATTTTCTTTTTAAAGTTTGTGCGTATTGCGGAGTAAGAGCAAGCTTTGTCATGATGAATAAAACTTTGCCTTCCTCTACTGGGTACAATTTTGGAATTAATTTTCCCATCATATTTTTCCAAAAATGTGCATCCAATAAATTCTAATTCTACAAGTATAATTCTGCAAGTGAAAATAAAACCCGTGAAAAATGTAAACAATCACTCGCAGTTGTTTGTTTACATTTTTCTCGAGTAAATAAAACCCGTGAACAATGTAAACAATCACTCGCTGTTGTTTGTTTACATTTTTCACGAGTTAATAAAACCCTTTGAAAAATGTAAACAATCATTGTCAGGATGAATTCAAATTCCACCTTCCTCTACTGGGAACAATATTTGAATTTATTTTTCCACCAATGGTACCAAAAAATCATAAATTTATCACTCTACATTAATATTGGGGGTTTGAGTAATTTTCGTAAGAAGAAGTGCCGCTCGGCCTGGATAACGCAAAAACGTCCCTTCGGATGAGGCCTGGATAACGCAAAAACGTCCCTTCTGGTGACGTAACGAATCATGATGAATAAAATCTTTGTCTTACACTGCTGGGTACAATTTTGGAATTTATTTTTCCACAATATTTGCCAAAAAATGTGTACAAGTATAATTCTGCAAGTATAAATAAAACCCGTGCAAAATGTAAACAATTACTCGCACGTGTGTGTTTACATTTATCACGAGTAAATAAAACCCGTGCAAAATGTAAACATTCATTGTCTTGATGAATTCAAATTCCGCCTTCCT
>JABASC010001430.1:0-23551 GCA_019776185.1 Plutomurus gul | reverse complement strand
AATACAACTTGGTATACACTTTAGGGGGGAAAAACTTTATTGTCATCTGAGTTGACATTACAACTTTGCCAATTTAACACAGAACTTTAGTGAAATATTTTGAATTTATATCAGGTTATTATAAAATAGAATATGTACATTGTACATTTACAAATCACATACATGAGTTATGTAAAATTTGGCTGGAACCTCTAAGAATTGAAATTACAATATCATGAAATAATATAGTTTTTAGTTTAAATCGTTTAACACGGAATATATCGACAAAAAAATGTTTTAAGATGTAAAGGAATTTTTTTTCTACCATGTTGTTCTTCAAGCGAAACTGAGATAACTAGATAACATATTGACTACACATTACACATACTTAAATATAGGAATTCTTGTACTAAGACTGGAGAAACATCAAAGCGCTCCTCCTCCAACTGTTTACATATATGGGCTTCTTATAATTAAATGTATATGTTAAATAAAAGTATTTTCCGTAGATAGCTGTATCTTTCTGTTTTGTATGCAGGAGATAGTAGTGTGTCCTCTTAGATCTACTTCAGTGATTAGTAATTGACAAAATCGAGTACATTTACTGTGTATGTACATACAATTCAAGTTCTCTTCTATCAGACAGACAGACGAGAGAGGACTCTAAAGATACATACACTACTTTCATTTGCTGACTTGCATAAATAAGTAAACGAATTGGAGAGTACTGCACCTACATCATTTATGAAACGTTCTCTGTTCTGTCTCTCTCTCTCTCTCTCTGTGTCCATCTGTGTGTGACTCTAAAATCCATTTTATATTATTTACACTTTCTTGTCTTGTCTACCTTCATACTCGTTGAAAGTGTACAAAATCTACTTCTACAGTTTTAAGGTAGAGATAAAATACAGCTAGAAATTATCTATAAAATTCTCCATCATCTCTTCTACACGAATTAAATAACTATTGCCATTTACGGATTTTGTGCTGTGCATAAGAAGTAGCACTTTGGCTTGGACACGAAAAATTCTGCACAGACGGCACACTTATATATTTTTGCAGTTCAGCGGATCTTCTGGAATTCAAATCGCATTCAATAATTTAAAATAAAATAATTTGATGTATACCCTCAATCACTTAGGCGCTTTTTGCGATTTTCGCCTTTTTTCGTGTGCGCAATTGCTCAATTGTTAAATTATTATACATATTGATTATAAATAACATTTCTACGTACAAAGCGTTAATTTGTCTACATGTTAAAACACAAAGTGAAGAATTAGAAATAATTCATGAATTGAAATTTTTGATGTTCACTGCATTTTGCATTTGAAGTGTACCAAAATGGATTTTAAAAGTCGGAATTAGATTACAGATGGTTGTCTCCTTCGGTTTATTCATTCTACTAACTTCCTTCTACTTACCACCACCACACATCAAAACTACCCGCTTACCAACAACCTAGTAACTACTTGAATTATGGATGAACTACAAAGAAAATACATAAGAGCAATGGCAAAAGTAAGAAATTCTCTTTAAATTTCTGCTTTCGCTTTCCTTCCATAATGGTGAGTCAGCAGTCAGTCAGCGGTGGTACACAGCAGAGTGCCTTGAAAATAAAAATTCAGGTTTTGCAAAGTTTCCTTCTGCATACAGAAGAATCAACAGAGAATAAGAAAGCGAGTTTCTGTCTCACAGACACAGGAATGGGTTATCGGATCAAAAGAGAATCAGTCAGTTCTGAGATCGCACAAAGTGTTGCGCATGTACACGTACAGTACGTACATACGTACTTTTTTTTATAGAAAACTACAAACTATAGTCATTCATGTGTAACTTGTCTCTAGGTATTTACAAATGGTCGTATACATATAATGTAAATCGGATAAGGTGTAATCTCTATTTGTAGCTATGTGCTGTCGTGCTTTCTGCTTCCAACTACTATTACTCTGCTACAAACTGTGCCCCCTCCCCCCACTAATAGAATAGCTCAATTTCCCCTGAGAATAGGAAACCACAGCGAAAACTGGAGCAAATAGCCAAAACTACATCTCCTATGCTCTCTTTTGCTTGAAGTGGAGTCAGTCAGACGTTCGCTCTCTCGCTCGCGCTTTCTCCGTGTCAGTATACATTAGAGAAAGTCAAATCGCTTTAGCGTGCCCCACCACCACCAAGAGAAACCCAAAGGAAGGCAAGTCTCTCGAACGTACTGTGAGCGAATAATAATGAGAAATCGTATAGGAGGCAAATTACATGCTTCTTCTACAACACATGCAAACTTATCCTACAACATTTCTGATATTCGTATACAAACACATTATATAATGCATATGACACAATGGTTGATCTATAAGCTGAACGTGCACTTGAATCTATTGAAAAGGTTTTTGCAGTACACTTACACGGCTAGTGCAATCTTTCACTATATGATTAAGTGCAAGTGAAACGTATTCATTTTGGGGGTGGTTGTTTTCTTCATATAGGTAGTATATGGGAATTAGAAGTTTTACGGTGGGTACTCTCACAGCTCTCAGCTCACAATCAGCTACATGTCATAAATCTTCGACTTCATAAACAGATTCACCACCATGCTTATAGAATATAGACTGCCAAAGCATGCAAATTCCACGAAGAATAGCTCCGAATAATAATGCACAAATTACATTTGAAATTTTAGCCGCCGCACTATCTGTTACCTTTTAAAGGCAATCTGTCAGCTCTCTCTCTCTCCCCGATCTGACAGTCGCTGCGCTCCCAAATCGCAAAGTACGTGCTACTAAAGTATTTCTAAATTGGATATTCTTCTTGTGGTGGTATTAAAATATGGCTGTATATTTTTAAAGCTCCCCGGTGGAACGACAAGGTTAAGGTTGAAAGAAACTGTGAATCGATGCGATTTTGGGGAGCAACGAGAGCCGTTGGGGCTAAAGTAGTGTGAGGAGTGGGGGACCCACTACGCTGAAATCGGATGGGCACTTGAAACTGTTTCATTGTAGTTGTAAGTATAACATTTTTATATTTATAGGTACAGCATTCATATAAATAAATACATCTTGCTCGGCTGTCTTTGTACATAAAATAGAATTTTTGCACGAATCGAATATCCTGTAAATAAACTTGGGGTAAAAGTTTGATGATAAACTTGACTTGAAGTTTGTCATAATTTGACCAAATAATGTTCCTTTTGTTATTCAAATCGTTATGAATAATCCTGCGAGATTCTTATATGACGTTTGAATTTTCCCTGGTTTGTCATAAAACGTGATTTGGCCCTTAATCTTTGAGTCGTTCTCCTTTTCAATGGAATTTAACTTTTCGGGCATACACAATGGTACCGTAAAATTTGTTGGTTGACAATGTATATGCACACATGCCTACCCTTTCTCTATAATCGCATTACAGAATGTCTACATAAAATTGCAAAAGTACTGGCTTCATTTCTTTGAACCGAAATTCCTTTGATGGAATTTATATTTTTCCGCTTCCCCTACCAAGTAAATAGCAATTAACAATGCTAAATTGGAAAGTACTAGCTTTGCCACAATTTTCAAACTCTATTGTTACTATAGTGTGATTAAGCTTTTCACTTTAGTTTTTCCATACATTTTAAATGATGTGCACGGTAAGATAAATATGTTTTCTATGAATGTTGAATTTGAGGTGAGATATTGTAAATATCTGTGATAGGGACGAAAAACCTGTCCCATCCGAAACATGTGTGTAGTAATTATGTATGCATTGACGTTTTGAGTAGTACGTTAAAGTGTAGTGGAAGGCAGAATTTACTAGTTGTAATAAAAATGTCTGCAGAGAGGAAAGTAGACAGTAAAACATTGTATGAATACAAATTCACACATTCTCAAAATCCCTACGTTCAACAGAGAGAGAGAGAGAACAAGTAAAAACCGTACTGCTGTTTATTCCCAGTATAAACACGTAGTATGTCTATAAAATATTTGCCTAATAAATGTATAATAAAATGCGAAATTACAACTCCCGCTGGAATTGCGACGACGATGCAAATATACATCCTAAAGTTTGGAGAAAGCGGACTTTCTCCTATAACTTTCTCCTTAATGTCCAGCTTTCTCCGATCAAACTTGAGAGCAGTAGCAGCAGGCCTTTCAATAATTATTCAAAAGTTTCCACAATATTTATATGGATTGGAACAATACCACCGAGTCTCATAACATGGCTACACACAATACAAAGAGGATTTTACTTTCACATTCTTTGTTTTTTCCACGACTTATCATATTATTGTCGGAGAAAGTTTATGCTACTGCTGTACGTCTTACTGAACATTTTTAAAACTGGACTTTTTTTATAATGTTGAACGTACAGTCTAACTCAGTAAGTGGATGTGTGGCTCGTTAAGCCTGCTCGGCTTCACTGGCTCTTAACTTTAACATTATGAAAATTTAATAGGCAGCCGGGGAAAGTGGTAGAGACTCCAACGGAAGGACCGATCCGAGAGAAAAACGAGCAAGCAATGTAGGTATTTTGTGCAATTTTGTGCAATATAATATATAGCTGACAGAGTGGGTTTAGTTTCAACTCAAGTTGTCTACGTAGGTATTTCCTCTACAAGGTCTTACTCTTGGTCTTACTATAGAAAATTGGTCGGCATAACTGGCAACTATTGTAAGGGGTTGGCAGAAATAAAGTTTTTGGGAAAGCCACTCTGATTTTAATATTCTAATACTATCTTCCACAAGTTTGATGTATACAGCGTGCAGTAGCACGAAGGGCAATGGGAATTCTATCTCTGTCATACATGCAACCACTTCTACGATCTACTACTTACATACTGTGTGTGTGAGCAAGGGAATGAGTATCAAGAGATAAAATGTAATGAAATAGTAGTAAGAGGAAGAGCAAGGGCGAGTAGGGCAACAGCAAATAACTTATAAAATCCACATATATTTATAAAGTCACGATGGAAGTTATAGTTCGAATTTTAAATTGGATCTGTCAGCTTATATTTTTAGAATACAGGCTTAAGGTTGACTGCGTGATGTACAATCTGCTCTACTTAATGTACTGATTGTGAGTAATATAGAGGAGGGAGATACAGACTCTAGTTTGTTGAAGGAATGCGAGAGAGGAGTGGCGAAAAGTTTCTCTTTTGATTTGTAGAGATTGTTTCGAGTGGTTAGTTTGTAGGTTGCTAATAATTCAGACAAAGTCACTTTAATTCACTGAAAACAAAAATGGGTCTTTGTCTAACAGTAAATATTTGATTAGTAAATTGTCGATTCTCGGATTTCTAATTTTGCTTCGTAGAATTTAGGATTTCTGCTTGTTCAATCGGAGTTGTTGTAGATCCATTGGTTAAAGGATGAAACTCTGCTGTATACACCAGGGAAGCCAGGCCGACCTGAGGAATTAATTTAATTTTTTAAACATAATTTTCGAATAAAGTAGAATAATTCAAGTTCTGAATAAATTAAAAGGTCAAAGGTTACACACCACAACCAACTCCCCAGGAGACAATGCCACAGAGATATCGAAATCCGTTGTTGCTACAGACCATTGGGCCACCTGAGAATTCAAAACGATCAAGCGTCAGAAATGATTGATTGAATTAAATTTGGTGGAGTGCATAACTGATTAGTGGGATTAACTTTAAAGCCGAGGCATAGATATCCATAGAACACGTAGAAATGATGAATGAATGATGAAATTTGTACTACAGTATAAAGGATCCTCTTTTACCAAACTCTTTTTCCAAAATCCAAATGAGACAATTCCACCATCAAGCAAAATTTACCGATTTGCCCCTGATTGGACAGAAATGTTCGTTAAGGCATTGACTATTGCTGAAAGACTGACGGTATAATTGGAGGTCGTGTTAAACGATGCTGAATGAACTGAGGATTGTGATGATACTAGTAAGTATTTAGATGGAGATCTATCCAAAATGCAATTTTGGATAATGGAACATTATGAATGCTTTTCTCTTTTTACACGTATTTGGGAATGTACGTGCATTAATCAAACTTCTGAACCGATGGCACTAAAAGTGATACTGAGTTACCCCAAGTGCATTCCAATGGGATCTAATAAGGCTATCTGTTAACAAATTCGATTTTTAGAATATATATTGGTGATTTGTAGTATACATCACCATAAATCAAGTCGAGCAATGGGGATAGAAAGGGTATGTACAAAAAATAAGAAATTAAACTCCCACAGAAGTTCTCCTATGGACGCACAAGTTTTACAGCCACACGAAGTGCGCCACAGTTGGTTAGTCATATATAAAACAAATTATAAAAAATTGGATTAATCTGGCTGAGTAATCTTACCGGAATCTCCTTGGCAAGAGTCTGTAAAAAGGAAAATAAATTGACTTTTAGAATACGTGTACTAAAATTACAATGTTTTATGATAAAATTGTAGGAGGCAGATTTATATGTAGTGTTACCTTTTCCTCCTTGTGGAACTCCAGCACAAATCATATGATCTTCAATAGTCAAGCCTGATCCTGCGAAAGCCCATTGGCATTCCAATTGCGACAGGACGGGCATTTGCACTTTACGAAGGATTTGAGACAAGAATCCGTTTTCGTAGGTATATCCCCAACCAGTCACCCACGCGTCCCCTATAAACATAAGTAAGAAGAATGAAAGGGTTTCTTTTCTTTCAGCACGGACGCATAAACAATAATGTGAATGTGACACCAATTAGTGATACAAAGTGAAACGAACCTGTGACATCCTTTTGTCCCTGTCCAGCAAGTGGAATAGCTTGAACAACATCATTCAGCTCCAAGGGAAACTCTAATCTAGCCAAAGCGACATCATTCAGAGTTACGTATGCGCTGTCGTAATAATCCTCGTGAATCCGGAACTGAACAATGTTCCTACGTTGTTCTGTTCCATCATTATTCGTAAGGTGATGTTCTCCTGCCACGATTGAATACGATGATGCGGGTGCAATAATACTGCAAACAAAGAATAGATACTGCTATTAAAAAACTATAGAAAAAAGCGCATTTAGATGAATTTACATGGAATCAAACATAATATTCACTATACTAATTAATTAATTAATGTTTATATATGTAATACCAATGGGCTGCAGTGATGATCCATTTGGAATTTAGAACCGTTGCTCCGCAAAGATGGGATCTCAAATATTGTAGACTGACATGGTAAGGGAATTCATTTTTTTCTGCTTCTTCACCTCCGATAATTCTTGTCGGGTAGTTCCTAAATGGTCCCGGGACTCCTCGACCTTTACTTAAAAGCACAACATACTATTTTATAGACACACACTTTGTGTATACAATTGAAAACTGACTCCTGCTATCTTTCCCAGAATTATTGTTATGTAATTATTATTAAACGTGTGTTCACACAGCAAGAAAGTTTACATGGAAAGTACAGCGGATGAATAAATTACACGCTCATTAAACCACTACTAAATACCATACCTTTTGGCTGGTTGTCTGCTGTACGTAAATCGAAATGACATCATTATTATTCATTTTACACGTAATATTATGTAACCGTAATAGTTCTCAGTATTACGAACCTATTATCATTACATAGTACAAGAGAATCATAAACAGAGCTGCAAAAAGAGCGGAGAGAGAAGAAAAGTGCATTTATTACCTTGAGCAAGGGAGAAAACTCCGATAAGCAACACAGCTAAAAGGATCTTCATTTTTGATGAAAATACTAATGATGGTTCACTGGTCGTGTACTCTACAGTTGCTGTTATGCTGGTGGTGAACTTGAACGGCTAATGAATCGGTGGCTGGCCAAGTCAAATAGTTTCATTTGCATTTTAATCGGCCAGTAATCATCTCATCAGTTTCTAATGTTCAGTCAACTGAAGTGAACTCGGGTTAAAGCAAACATGATCGATGGACGACGACGGATAAAGAGATCAGCGTCATCATTAGTCAGTAAGGCACTCAACGTTGTCTATGTACACATATCGCATTAATTAAAAGTGTAAAACACTTCTAGTAAAAGTAAGTATGTAGATACTTACGTATGTAAATGTCACCTAACAGGAAGGCGAATCAAAATGTGAACTTGGGTTTTGCATTCGCAACAACAACCTTTTAGGCAGATGACATCAAAGTTTCGAGTGTTTAGGGGAAAACTGTCAATATTGTTTTGGTTGCGAAAATTTAATCCCATAACTACTTCGTATACATAAATAGGTACATATAATTTGTGTTACCTAAAAGGATTTGTGTGTGTACACAGTAATTACACGTGTATTTAGAATTTAACGAAATGTCACCAAAGTGAGTGAATAAATTTAATTAATTACTTTAATCCCGAGATAATTAGCCATGTCAGCTAGCCGATTACGCATTTTGATTGAATGCCGATGCATGTACAACCACAGAAATTTGAAACTGTGCAAAAATGACACACACACACAAAGCTTTTATGTAATATTGGAAATATTGGAATAAGGTGATTTTCCATGTAGGCAATTTCTTATCTTATCAGCGGCGCTGTCAATTGTCAATGTCACTGCTGTCATTCATGTCACCAAGAATTTTGAGCATACATTTGATAGGAGAAAAAAGTTGCTGTAGGCAAGATACCCAGAGCCATAAGTGCACGTTAAACACAGAACGTTCAACAAAATCTGCAATGACATGACATGATAAGACAAGACAGTTCACGAGGATGTCATACACACATATAGATTGTCCCATACAGAAATCCACAAAAACGAAAAGGATTTCCTTCACTTTTTCTTCCAAACAAAGATAAAAAAACGTTTATTTATTTTTATCACAAGCTACCAGAAACAAGGAAAAGAAGGTGACAAAGAATAAAAAAATGTGTCTCTGGTCGAGAAAGTCCCAAATACAAAGAAAAAATCTTTTGTCTATATCTGCAGAGAGAATTCTTTTTTTATTGTGCATTCAAGCAGGAATTCCTTTTTCTCATCTGGTTGACCATGTTTCTCTCCCCTTTGTGAATCAAATGGAGAAATATTGGCATCTAAGTCTGATGTTTATATGCAACTGTAGTATTTCTAGAGTCCAAGGCTACTTTAGCCTCAGATGCATTTGCCATTGCATTCTTCTACCAAATACACACATTTTTCCCCTACACATTTACTTTGGAATGTTTCCAGTTGTGCAAGTAGTTGTAATAGTGAGAATTGAGTTTTGTCAGTGGTGGTGTGCTCGCACATTGCAATTGCATTAAAGGTCTCCATTACAATGGCTACACAGCCATTGCAATGTTGATTGGTATGTATCGATCAAATATATCTATGTACCTTCCTATGTATATATACCAGTAGAACATTATATCTGGTGATGTGGTGGTAGTAGGTAGATTTTTTTTATCAGACTCGTCTTTCTGACGAAATCGTAGAATCTGTGGAAGGTTTTAGGGAAGAAATTGCTGTGGAAAGACTGTGTGTGAGGACGAGTGGTGTCTGTTGGTGGCTTTCAGTGGCATCATCACATCTGCATTGCATATAGGAGTCAGAAGTACATACAGTGAATCGGACATGAAAATGTAGAAAGTAGAAATTGTGTGCATTTGCCCACGTGTACAGCCATTTAGGGCTCAGAAATCGGTGCAATTCCTACGACGTACGATACCCATTCACGTCAGACAAGTACAAGTATCTATTGCGTATAGCACTTGTTCGTCCTGCTGCTACCAATACGACTTTGTGTGTCTGTCTGTGCTACTTACCACTACAAGTAGTGGTACATATAATTGGCATGATATATACACTTCCACTACCAACTCTTGCAAAATAAGTACTGTATCATTCAAGGAGTACTTGAAAATATCTGAGCTCTGTGTCTGGCTGCATCGAGCAGTCGTAATAGAGTAAGTGGCGGCCCAGGGGACAAAACTACAACAGAAACATTAATTTAACATAGATGGGCACAATAAATAACTTGATTACAAACGATGAATCCAAATAACGAAATTGTTGATAAAATGTAGTAAATGTTTTATTTAAAATCGTGAGAATATTTTTAATTTCACTAAAAATAATTAAAATTGCATTTTTCATAATCAGAATAATTTGAAATCATTTTTATATTAATTTGGTTATCTTGGTTGGAGAGGGGGTCATGGTGTGTGGCGCCATCGCCATTGATACGCCACTGGGTGTAGCTTCTTTCTCCGTGGCACGCTGAGAAAGACTGTGGTAACTGGAGACGGCAGTGATTGAAACTGGCTGTCATACGTTTGGCTGCTGCACCTGCTCTCAATAGTCCCATCTCTCATCCACTCTCACGCTCTGCTCATACGATACGGCCAAATGTAGTCGATAGTAACATGACCTTTTCTGTGGCCCATCCAACTTGATTTACTATTTCTCAATATTTCCCTCTTATATATAAATACACTATGCATCAAGTGCACACCAACAACGAATAAGCATGTTCCTTGACACAATGATTCATTCTTTGTCCTCAACAAATACATAAATACATTAACTAATTTACACTCTATTCTACAGTTATTTCTTTTAAACACACATACTGTAAATGGTAAATAAGTCAACGAGGAAATATGACAATTTTGTTAAAATAATGTCCATTAAATAAAGAATTATATTTATAACCAGTTTATTTCAAGGTCATGAAATTGTGTGTGGTGTTTTCAGGTATCCTGAAAAATGTGAAAATTGACCCTCTGCAAGAAAATATGTAATTTGGACTTTACATCAGGTTTACCAACTCTTTTGTATTTAGAAAACACTACAAAATCCTTGTTGCCCCATATGTAACTATACACGTAACTTCTTATAAGAATGGTTGTCTAACTATTTATAATGGAATATCTTAAATTATTTACACGCATCGTACATTGACTTTCTATATTTACAAAACTCAAGAATAGTACTCGATATATCTAATTGGAATGTCAGTTCAATTCAAACGCAATGAAGTCAGTGGACACACTAATGAGGAGAGACAGAACGAATAAAAGGCAATCTTCACTAATGAATTAATGGAATCCTGTCCGTTCAGTAGAAATATGAGTTGCCTATTCATACCGAAAACGTACATAGGAGAAAACCAAGAAAGGCCAGCAGAATGTTTATACATTGATTCGGAGAAAACTTTCTCAATTTCTTTCATGGATACCTATTACATTTAGATATTGGGCGTTATGCAATCATGTAAAAGGGAGTCGTGGGATAAAAAAAATTATTTCTATTAATAAAGCAACGCTACCTATTAAAGAAAATTCAATACAGTCTCCAGGAGCGTTTCTCAAAGGTAATAATGATATACAATTTACATACCGTAGCACGCCCACTGACACTGAGAACTGGGAATAGACGAGCGTGCTGGTTTTCACTACTAGAAGTACAGTAATGCTTATGGAGGTATTGTTACACTTAACAATCGTTACATTGTACTGTGTGAGGCTGTGTTGAAGAATTTATTATGCATGTATAGGAGCTGTAGTTCACCAAACACTAACAGTAGACACCACGCGATGTACAAATACACTTTTAATTTGCTGCAGCTGAAAATATGCTGGTGGTGGTGGTAACGACATACTGAAAGTTTAATGCACCATGGAGAAGCATCAGAAAGTAAAAGCACGGAAAAGGTTTTGTATAAGAGTTGAATAGAACCAGAGTTGTAGTCGTAGTGGCAGTAAATTAAAGATATTTTCAATAATTTATGCAAATTCTGGTAGACCACCGTAGCCGGGACAGAGAAGTCAGCATTTGTAGAGGACGCGACATATTCCCGCAGGGAAAGGGAAATTGAAATTGGATACTGCTTTGCTTTGTCTACTGTCTCAGAGCCATGCTGGCCGTGCTTAGGTTATGTGAAAGGTCTGGCCTACAGACTTTGGGAGCCGGGTTCTACTTTAACTCTATTCACTAAATGCTGGTCTTTTACTGAACGAGAAAAGCTTACTTACAGGGTGTCTCAGTAACCTACGCCCTAACATTTTCACATTTATAGTGGAAAGGATCACAATATATATTTGAATTACTTAAATATATTAGTTCGTAGTTACAAAAAGATTTGAAATTTTAGTGCTGATGCTCGGAGTTAATTAGATTGTGATGCATCGTTAGCAGCAGGCCGAGTCTCGCTTTGTGTTATCAGCGGAAGTCAAATGCGTGAATAGAAAAGATAATTTTTATGCTTTTGTGTAGAAAAGGGGACTTCGGTATTTACAAATAGATAAGAAATGTGTGTTGTGAATAATTGTGCCTTATATATTTATGGGCCACCCTGCACCATCCATTAATATCTACATTAGGTGTTCGCTTTTCTGTCTACTTACATATGAGCGAATCGGGATGAATCGATCAATTCATTTATTTATGTATCAGTCACAGTCACACCTCTGGCTATGAATTTTCTACATTACATGGTACACACGCATAAAGCTTATACACTATTGAATACTCCATTCAAAATGAAGTTGTACACACACATTGACAATTGAATTCAAATCTTATCCAATTCAAGCGGCAGCAGCAGAAAGTACAGTAAAAGGACCTGCCACCAATCAGTATTTTCTGCCAGACTTTCACATGCAAAAGGAAATGGTTCTTCACAAAAAGTGAAGGTATTACCTACTGCTACAGAATTTATTATATGTACTACTATAAGTTATGGTTTGTATCAAAGATACATATGTATACATTTATATACATCGTACCATTACATTACATTCACACAATCAGTCTAAAAGATTAAAAGGATAGGAAAACGCCTACCTGACTGCTTAAATAATACTGATGCAAGTTATTCGGTTTTCCGTAGATTTGTTACTGCTATCAGCTGGTGGTGCGGTGAATATTGAGCAGAAGAAATGCATAAGACCTGATCGACCCCGGGGCGTCTCGTCAGTCTCCCTTATGTACATGTGCTTTTACAATTGCTTTACACGAACTGACGAGCAGAAACTATACCCTGACTATCTATGGCTTCAATTGCTACAGGCCAAACAAAAAGCGACACTTTCTCTCTCAGTTTTCCCAGCTGTAAATACATTCAGTATTTGCTCAAACGCAAGCCCCAATCACAAATTTATAAGAGTATAATTCTCCACAAAAAATAGTACAAAATCCATAATAGGTTTAAAAAATAGCTGCTATTATCAGTAAAGAATATTTCTTGTAATGAATCAGATTCATTTTCTTATTATGTACTTTAAAATGATATTTTGTGCACAAACTTTGATTCTCTTACAGAACATCTAATAAGAAATAATACAGGAAGTTTGTATGTATTTTTGTATACCTATAATAATGAAGTATTTTCTCAATGGATACAATCGTTTATTGTTTAAGAACGACATATGGTGAAAATTGTATTATCTGCTCAAGGCAGGATGTGTACACTGTGTGAAAAACGGACGTACATATTACATATGTGATGTGTGGAGGAGAATGATCTGATGTGATCTGTACTTATCTGAATGTAAGTATGGCTGGCCCCAATCTGTCACAATCCCATCCAGCCACCACCACCACCTTCTTCGCACTCGCACTCCACAAATAGGAAAGTCAAAGTCAAGCCAGCTAAAATCTAATAGGATTCCTTGGAGAGAGAGAGAAAGAGAGAAAGAGAGAGAAGTCTGACTGGCCTATATGTATAAAGAGAGTCATATCAGGATTTGAGACAAGGCACCACGCATATATTTACGATTTCGCTTAAATTGATAGATGTGGAAACTAAATTGCTGACTCGAGTCGGAATACATAGAAAAATGATAAAATAATTTGAGCAAACCCAACTTCGACTACCTAAGGCCTTTCTCCAATAATCTCATCTGCACTGCTACAACCAACACTGCTGCCACTGTGCACTCTCCCTGTACCCTGGTACTATATACTATACTATATATAAATGATGAATAGAACTGATTGCATGGGAAGGGCTGACTGACGTTATGAGATAAGGTCTATCCTACATCCTACAGCTAGAACTTCCCTATTCCCATTTACTATGTATAAATAGACTCAAAATTCATTATTAAATTTGGATAAATTACCTTCATATCTATAAAACAGCTTAATATATCCTTCAAAATGCTTTTTAGTATATGTCACATTCTTGTATGTAGAAATAATATAGATTCTATTTTCTCTCTACCAATTACACGTCAAAAAGTAAATTTTTACCACCCACTCATTTTACCATTCAAGTGCGTTCCTATTATTGATCAAAAGCTTTAGCTAGTACACACATAGCACACACAGCACACAGTATAATAAAGAATTCTGTGGTGCTAAGTGCTATGTATAATAAGAAAACATACATTTTCCCCACAAAATCAATGAGTAAAATGTTTGAATAATGAAGCGTGGCATTTGATTGCTCTCTCAAGCAGTCAGCGTACCAATTCCCTTTGACAAAATGCACATACTAATGGAGCACACAGTCTACTACAATGTAGATGTAATAATTAAGGACGTCATCGTCGCAAGGAGAATTACTAAGAAAGAGCCCCTTATGAATAGACAAAGAGGGGAATTTAAGTGAAACGTACGTCTGCACACCACGTTCAATAAGAAAACTGTCGTCTTGCGGAAAGAATGCACCAACAATACCGAGAAAACGCGGTATAATCCCATAATTATAGATACGAGCACTCATACAGCCACAGCTATAAAGTAAAAAGCATCTGTTAAAAGTGACAGAGAGAGATATAGTTTGTTTAAGGAAGGTGGTAGCATTAGAAAAGGGAAAAAAGTTGTAAAATCACACAATTTTCTGCTTAATTAATTCCGGCAAAGGGAATACAGTAAAGAAGAAAAAAAAGAGTTATCGCTGGGAAATCTTTGAATGAAATTAGTAGAGTTGATGGGAAATGAACACTGGCATTATACTTTAGCCGTCCATCCGCATGGATTTGGGCCATTTCTCGGTCTACTGTGTGTGTATGATGATAACTGGCGTGAGAGGAGAGCCGTGGCTGCCACCGAATACTACTACTACGATAATAATGCACTTTCTCCTGGCTAAATGGCACGGCATACTGACATTAATTAGTTTCTCCATCCTTCCCACTCTACAAAAGCAAAGAAGAGTGCTCCTACACTACTTTTAAAATGAAGGGGGAGCCAATCATAGCAATCGGGTTTTAATTAAACCGTCAGCACACTGCTACTGTAGTCGCATTACCGTTTTGACACGAGTCGCACAATTCCACAGAATTTTTTCCCACCACCAGCACCAACTATCTGTTTTCTACTGCTTTCTCTTTTCTAATGTGGTAACATTTAGAGTGCAGATCCTATCTGTTTTTCTTTCTTTATTCTTTTGTAGTGTGCTGAATTTATTATTCCAACAATTTGAAAGCGCGGCCGCTCTCTCTCTTCCGGGCAGAATTTTTTCAGACAATGGCGATTGTGTTCCGTCACGCTGTCTTTTCTGCTTTGTGTCTCTCTTTGTTTCTATTATCCGTGTCCCTAGTAATCCTGTTCTGTCATGTCAACTCATTAAATAATAAATCTCGTCTGCTCCTTCATGATTTTTCTCTCTGCTGCTTTCACCAACAATGATGCTTTTTTTTTCTTTCATTTTTAAATACGCAGCTGCTGCTGCGAATGTTTTCCCTTTTGTCGCCTTTCAATTTCTAATGCATTGACATGGACTGGGCCGATCTACGGCCACGCCACATGGTGTGATACAGAGAGGGGCCAGGTCGTAAAATGGGGAGCATCATACTAACAGAGTGCCCCTCTATATTGCCGTGAATGAAGTGAAAGTAGAGCGATGTGTGATTTCCCCATAGTCTTCTTAATGCTGAGCCCCCACTACTTACTCGACACTGCTACGAATTTGTGTATAAATAATACTGACTGTGCTATTCTACTGATTGTGAATGAGAAAGTGAATCAGATTTTACGCTAGCAGCTTTCTTTTGTGTTTTTATGGACAGGGAGTGAGAGACAGAGAAAGAACTCTGCTGCGATATTATTCGCAACGTGAGAGGTTGCAGAGCACGTTATGGCGTTTATTCAACGCTCCACAATAATCTTTGAAGAAGTACTCGTGTTCGTCGTCGAAGAAAGTTTTGCCCGCTCGCTCTTCTCGGCATCTGCTCTCCCACTTTAATTATTTAGAATACTCACATGCAATTTCTACTCTCTCCGACATATTTATTCACTGTGAAGAGCACAGTCCAGCAGTTACAGTTCCTAAGTAAAGGGTAGTTAGTAGAGCAAAGCAAAAGTAACTAAATGTGACGGAGAGCGAGAGAAAGTCAGTCGTCGCTGACTGCTACGAATTAAATAGATGAAAGATTTCGTCAAAAGACACAATAGACAATTATTCGCCTTCTACGAAAGAAAGTCACTCAACATGAGATGAGAATCACTTAGATTAGACTTTAATCACTGTCTGGCACTAATAAAGCTTTCATCCGAAAAGCGACTCGTCGTTTCCCAACTTCCTTTAATTCACTTGGTGTTTCCATTTACTGTTTCCCTCTCTCCGTCTCGCTCGCTGTAGTACATACATACATACATAGTAGTATTTATAGTGAGTGGTGGTGGTGTTGATGCACTGTCTATATCTTTATGTCCATTGTTTGTTCATATTTTAGTGGTGGATGGTAGACAGTAATCGAAGACACGTGTACATCCTTCCTGATGGATAACCGTGTTTTCATACGATTAACAACAAGAAAAGAACACACTGCTTACAATTGTAGCTGACAAAGTGCTACTTTTAGCATAATTACTTATTTATTTGCAGTCAGAGCCCGTGACAGAATGACAACATTGCTAATAGTTCTAGAAAGTGTACTATGTATGTATTTGCTTGAATCCATCTAATATGTACAAAAGTACAGATAGTGAAATTGTATGAGGAGGATATATATTAGACAGTGAAATTGAGAACTACTGACAGGTTTCGTATTTCCCTGGTGGTTTCCCCTTTTCTGCTGGCAACTCTAACTGATTTCTTTCAACGAAAATTAAATTCCTGCCCTCGACTAACTCACCGGTTGACAGTGAATCGGATATGGCTAATGGCTACCTACTTGCTTGTAAAATGGAAAATAAGACGAGGTTTCCACTTTCGTTATGCTTACTTGCCCTTCATTCAGTCGACCTGCGAAGCTTGTCTTCATTTGTTGTTGTTGTAAGGAATTGATGTAATGGTCTTGAAATGTTGGTTTGTGTGCATCAAATACTACATTACTTTTGTGTACGTGTTCCTAGTTACTGTCACGGGCTTGCAGGATTAAACTTTGCCCTCTGCACTTTTATTGTCCACCACCATCTACAGCACATACGTTTTAAGTAACGTAACGCAGGACAGATTGTTGGGAGCTTGTAATAATTTATACTCCTAAATGCCTACAGATAGGAATTCCAGAGGTTCATACATGTTACATAATATTTGCTTGTGCCTGCTGATATAAATAATTATATTATGGTTTGGCATATTTACTTACTTGCAGGTTGTATTCTAAAAATACAACGTACAAGTTACAAGGTTAAGAAAGCAGTAAAGAATTAAAACACATGTGAGATCTATAATTTGAGCTTATTCAAATTAGTAACAATTTCAGGTAAGAAAAGAGATTGAGCGACAATATTTTCAACAAAAATTAATGATTATTTGATTGGAAGGATTATTTACTGACCGTCGGAAAATAAATCATCCTTTGTAGTAAAGTTTTTTACAACAAATATTTCCTTATTGTTGGTTGCACATTGTGCACATAAGGACCTTTAATAAAGGTGGAAGGTATTTGAACGAAACTTCTGCGACCCACTAAACTACTATTAGAAGATAGTATCGCAGCATGCCAAGCATTGTCCTTTCACTAACACACAATAACAACTCACTCTCTGATGATAAGAAGCACTATGCACTATCAGATGGGATTACCTGGTCGTACTCTCTTCGCCCCTTTCGTCTTATTTATTATTTACTTACGTACAATCATCAAACAACTGCAAACTCTGAATTCAAGATTCACTCTGATTAACATTTTGTTGTTCATCAACAATGCAATATGAATCTCCACTAATTATTCGAAAAAATTTCATTTCTCTTGAAATTTTCTGCTTTCACAAACGTGTAAACCCTTATTTTACCAATATATGTACGCAGTACAATCACAAATTTCAAATTACAATTTCATACTAATTAAACCTTCATACTTACGCAAAAATGAACTGTAGAACCTGGGGCAGAATCAAATCCCACCACAGCATGACACGTCCTATGTATTTATCAGGGAAAGGTTCAAGTTCTCCATGCACTGCACACAAAAGCGGGGTTTCCCTGAATAGAAACCAGGTAGTCTCTCTCCCTGCTAAAATGCATACTGTCAGTGTGCAGTTGGTGCTAGTGAAAGACGGAAAAGTAGCGCAGGGCTGAAATGAAATCTAACGAAGAGCGAGAGGGGGAAGCAATCTATTGCAATGTGTATAATACTAATGCAAAGCAAAGCTGAGGAAAGGAAACGAAACCACAGAGAACTTTGTCCTTTCTTTGTGTGTACAATATATATAAATATATATACTTGGCGTTCCTCTGCAGAAACAGATCCACCTCAGCCAACAACACAGCAGTTCAACTGTGCCCACTGTACATACAGAACAGAACGAACAGTACAAGAGAACAACAGCAACAGCAGTAGTAGCAGCAGCAGTCGTCTACTCAACGTCAGTCCATCTTAAGACTTTCCCAAGGAAGCATCTTCACCAACTACCACCACACCAGCCGCACACATTGAGAGACAAAAGACTCAAAGAGAAGAGCAGCAGAAGCTGCAAAGAACAGAACACACTCTCAAGTCCAGTCACATACAAAAAAAAACGAACAAGTGCTCTTCTCTCTGTCTCTCTTTCTGTCTGTTTCTCGCTTTGTTCAGTTCCGTTCTCTTCAAAATACTAATTCTCGTTTGTCACACTCAAATAATTCCTTGGGGTTCGAAAAGAAGTTTCTCTGCTCGGCTGATGTTGTTCACTTAAAGCTCCTTTTGATTTGTTTTTCTCTGGAAAGAGAGAGACATCTTCTTTTTGGTAGTCGCTTTTGGAAAGGATCCTATTACTGCAGTCTGAATACAGAAAAACAAAGTGTCTGTGTCTGTGTGTAGTTTTTGTTAATTGATTATTGACATTCCCATGTTGACGGTGTTGTACAAAACAGAAAAAGATGCCATGTCCGCATCAATGGAACTAATTCAACTTTTGTACTGCAACGGCAACTGCTCAACCACCATCTACAATAATAATAATAATGAGAATGATGATTACAGCAATTCAACGGACGACGGGGATGATGATGAGGTGTCCGGGGAGGATTCCTTCATCATCAGTACAATTAACCCTTTCTCGACGGGGGGTGGGGGTGGTGGGGGGAGAGGTGATTCTGTTGTGCCAATAAAGCCGGACAGTAAATTGCCACCGGATATATCGATATTTGACCCGGCATTGTTGAGTGTTGTGCCCGCATCGACTTGGGTGCTGGTCATGTTCCTCACGCTTCTGATTCTGTTGACGGTGGTGGGCAACGTGCTTGTCTGTTTGTCTGTGATCCTTGTGCGGAAGCTGCGGAAACCTCAGAATTATTTGCTCGTGTCTTTGGCCACGTCGGATTTGTTTGTGGCTCTATTCGTTATGCCTTTTGCCCTTGTGTTTGAAGTTAACGGTGCTCACTGGCCACTGAACGATGGTCTTTGCGATCTGTGGGTTTCAGGTCAGTCTCAACTGTACATCCATAGTAATATCATTATGTAGCCCATAAATATCTACATGTGTGAACAAGGGTTTTATTCTAGTTAAATTACGGCTAACAACGAACCTAAAACTAAATTATTTACAAATTTATGTGGTGTAAATTGGCTCAATTATTTACCATCCCTATCTGAATCCTGTCAAGAGGTTAAATAATATTGAGTAACAATGTAAATCCAAATGAGAAATTTGATTCAAGTAATACATACCGTATTTAGATTTAAATAAATGTAATAAGCAAGCCTTGCGTTTGTGGTGAAAGTAGAAATAAGAATTGTACAAGGGAAATTTAAAAGGTACTGAAGTTTTAATTTGCTTAGACCCCATCAAAACATTTTTTATTGCTTGTACAGTGAACAGTAAAAGAACGAGATATCTCATATGTTAGCAGCAGTAAACTAAATCAAATTTTGGAAACTCTGTTCGTATCTAGCATCGATATCGACACTAATAAATAAGTGCACAGTATGAAAAGTATCGTGGGGAGCAGAAGAATCTCTTTATACGGGTGAAATGTTTACAGACAAGTTTTACTTGGCGCACAGCAAGAGACGGATTGATATTCATCCATGTATTGACTATAACAGATAGCATTTATAGGACCACATAATAATAACATTGTATTGTAAGAGAACAAAAGCAATTCAAATGGGCAATAAATCCGAGCCCATCGAAATTCTATAGTGATCAGATGCATAATAGAAAAAGGAGTTGTTTTATAAATTGACCAGAATAATAATGTTGTTGAATGTAAGTGAGCTGTTGTTGTGTTGTTGGTATTGTTGGTGTGATGGTCTGGAGATGTAACTCTGTGTGTGTGTGTATTTATGACTGGTTTTGCAGCGGACGTTTTATGCTGCACAGCGTCGATTCTCAATTTGTGTGGAATATCGGTAGATAGGTACCGGGCCATAACAATCCCCCTGGAGTATTCGTCCAAGACGACACCTCGCCGAATGCTGGCTGTGATTTTTGTCGTGTGGCTGGGCTCGGCTTGTGTGTCCCTGCCGCCGCTTCTCCTCCTGGGAAATGTTCACGACGATGGACATGGACAAAGTTTTTGCTCCGTCTCGCAAAATTTCTGGTGAGACTTGAACTTTATTTTAAGCTCCTTACCGTCCTACTCCAATACATACATACTACTAACTAGTATAACGTTCAAGTGGTCTCTATGTTGTAATAATAAAAAGCACCCTTGTAGTAATAATGATACAAGAACGAATGCAATCACATATAACAGTAGGTAGGTAGGCTAGTTGTACTAGTAACGACACGTAAGTAGCAGACAAGACACAGTGGAGACGAGACAGTTGAACAAACGGTCCTTATATAAATAATAGCAAAGTGTACCCATAAGACGTCCCACCATGTCCTCCACACGACTTTATATAAACTACTTTATGCCGGGATTCTCCGAAGAAACAATTCTATTTCTTTCGTAGACATTAAATTAAATTGGATCCAATTGAATTTACAAAGTATACATAACACACTCTCTGTATGTTTAGTAGTAGTGCTGGTGTTAGTATTCGGTGGTGGTTGTGAGGACGGCGAAACTTTCTCCCAAACTATTCGGAACTTTATATGACTGTTACCTGAAATATTTATTATATTTTATTTCATAAAAAACAGAAGACTCGTTGTTTTTTTTATTACATGACTCTTCTCTGTCAACCATCTGCTGTTAGGGATATGTTTGTGTGTAGTGCACTCTCGCACTAACCTTGGCAAAAAGCTCGCATTGCTTGGAATATTAAATTTATCTCTATATTTGCAATGTGAAGTACAAAGGAGAAATTCCGTAAATGTTCTCGATGTGTGTTCCTCGGTAGTAAAATCAAATGTTGTGACACTCTGGTGGTAAAGGCTGCCTTGACGTAGAGGAGCCACTAAAAAAACAGCTTACTTGCCTGAATTTTACTTTTTATATAGGACTTTTCTCAAATGGAACGTGAAAAGTTCCTTCGAACCAGCAGCTAGTGTCATGTGACGTAGTGATGTGCGACAATGACAATGTAGACGATTGTAGTAGTAGACGCATGGACGTATTGTGTTTCGTTTACGTTTAGTATGTTGTTAGTAGACGATAGATAGAAAAGCAGAGAGAGAGAGAGAGAGAGAGAGAGAGTTTGTATTATTGAACAAGATCATGTTGATATGCAGCATTTTTGTTTGCTGAGTGAGTTTTGACTTGACGCATTTGCAAGTTTCAAGACTGGATATCTTTTCCATTGCTTTCCCTTCTTCTTGTGCTTGTTCAACCCTTTCAAACTTTTACTTGTCTTGTCACGTATTGTCCGTTAATGTTATGTTATCTGTCGCGGAAACTTTCTCTTTTAGACAGATATGCCAATGAAACGAAACTCATGGAGAAAAACTCTCTCTCTTTCTCTTTAGTCAACTTCAAAAAAGTACAAGCAGCCGCCAAACTCATTTTATCATAGTCATGCCTTATCTTTACTCTACTTGGCTCTCACTGAGGAACAGGCTTTGTCGGAGAGAGAGAGAGACGGGGTAGAGAAAGAGAGAAAGACAAAATGCTGTGGCTATTTCATCTTTTGGAATGTGGATCTAGTGGAGAGCCTTTGTTGCACGCTTTCCGTATTAAGGACTGATTTGAAAAAATGATAATGAGAAATAGACGTTATTTATTATGATAACAAAAGACGGCGGCCACTATTATAGTTATTTCATTCTGACTCGGTCAACTGCTTTGCTCTGCTATGAGACAATTTAATGTGCCCACTGTACAGAGGAATGTAATACCTACTTATGGCTAACTGGCTGACTCAATCTTCATTTTCTCATGCATGTAGTAAAAGAGAGGGGGTAAAGGCGTCCCGTTACTGCTTACTCGTCGTATTCCGGTTGAATTCATTTCATTGCTCTGAATAAAGAAAGCTGCAGGCAAGGCCAATAAGTACTCTACAAGTCATTAGCCAATACATTAGTTAGAATCGAAAGCCTTTCTATTGGCTTCTCCTTAATATTTACAATATGTATGGAAAATTTATGGTGTCTGCTGCGCAGATGTTTTCTACCAACTGCCAAAGCAAAACTTTCCATCCAGATTGTTGTTGTTGTTGTTATTTTGCTGTGCAGGGAACTACTTATTATATAGGGACTATACTGTATATGTATTAGTGTAAGTATATTGTGTGATGTCTCTAATTGGATTGAATTGAATGCAGGTATCAAATCTACGCAACAATGGCCTCGTTCTACGTCCCGCTTTGCGTCATGGTCGTCGTCTACGTGAAGATTCTTCGAGTCGTGGCCGACAAAAAGAAGCAAATGGGCTGGAAACATCAAGCCGTTCGCAGAACTTCCAGTTCGAACACGACGAACGCGAGTTCCCACTCAAACAGCACAAGCAACTCTGCCGCAAAGCCACTGTTGTTGACGACAACGGGGAATACAACAACGGCTTCTGCTTCCACCACGCTCCTGTCCTCTAACTGCAAGAAGAAAAATGGAAGCACCAACGGCAAAGGTTCTTTCTACTCTTCACTGCATCGAATAAAAAAAGGTTCGTTGTCGCCAGAAATGAATTGTACACAAAATTTAATCGTTTTAATGAACAGAAAAAATCTCAAGTGTCACACCAAACAACTTTTTAGTAGGATAACTTCTTTTCTCTGCTTTGTCGTTTGAAATCAGATTTAGTTGTTTTCTCATCGTCACATCATTTCAATGGCAGATGTTTTTGTGGTATGAAACAGCAGTATTTTTCAATCATTCTTTTCTACTGTTTTTTTTAAGCTGTGCCATCGAGTGGAAATGTATGATTCGTTTTCCTAGGAGAGTTTTTCGTGATGGCAGTTATTGTCAAAGAAAAGAGAAAGTACTTGATTAGATGGCCAGT
>JABASC010001429.1:0-23555 GCA_019776185.1 Plutomurus gul | reverse complement strand
AGCATGCTTCTGTTTTCGCTGCACTATGCACATAATTTCAAAGGATTTTCATCAACATTTATTCTTAACGTTACGAGTGAATTCACACAATATACACATAGTATAGACAAATGGAATCAAAAGATAATAATCGGCAGTATTTTTGTACTTACTTCAGAAATACTGTATTGTATATTGTATAGCATATTATATTGTTGCAGGTTATTCTCCTTTGTTTCATATTTTCTTTTTGTTTTGTTTGCAGAGAAACTCCCGACATCATCGTCTGAGAGATGAGAGCAAATCGGAATCTATTGCGGCACACACAGCTCCTGTCGAGACAGCAGGTTTGTCTTTTGCTTTGTGTCTTTCACATTCTCGTAACAATCCCACTCCTTCATGACTGTTTACAGAAAGCATCATTATTTCTTAGCTTTTGTTGTCCAGAGACATTTTTCTTCATTTCGATTATTGTCTCAAAGATGTTCTCCTACATCTGGTAGGAGTACTACATACAATGATATATTAAAGAAGGGAAACAAAATGAAATGCTTTGTGATCCTTTGGCTGTTATCGTTATAAATGTAGAAACGTAGAATCTGTGTCAGATGTTTTGCCGAGATTCACTGTGCCCTGCTTTGCTGTGAAGGTTCTGATGTGAATGCAAATTAAATGTGTGGCTATGTATTTTTATGTATACTCAAAGGATATGTGTGTTTGTTTTTAAATTTTAGTTGGCAGTGAAGGAGACGTGTGCACCGGTTGGTGGTGTGGTCACGGTCGTGAATGTCGATCTGGGTCTGACGGAATGCCTGAATGTATTTGTATTCGCGAGTGTCGAGGGAAATCGAAATCAGTGTGCGGAACTGATGGTCGAATGTATCAGAGTCACTGTGAATTACACAAAACTGCATGTGTGATGAAATCTCAATTGGCCGTTGACCATTCAACTGCCTGTTTAACCTCAAGTTCAGATGAAGGCCGACCACTCAATAAGGATCACAATTCTAATGGTAAGTTTGCCCACGCAATTACGTATGCATGGAGCACATAAAATCGTGTTTACAACCTCTTTGGTACAGATGCAACCCTTTAAAATTTGAACTCTTGGTTCTAGACCATTTTCAGACTTCATACTTTATACTAAATGCTAATGCAGTTGCAATTACGCTGCTGCAGCACTAGTGGTGCACAGCTACTGGTACAATCATAATGTCTTGGGCACGTTAGTGCGCACATCCAGAACTGAATATAAATAGTTACATTATTCATAGGTCATTTTAGAATTTCAACGTTCACCTTCCCAAGTCGACCAGATAAGTTTTCTGTCCTCCAGCCATTCGCTTTCGGTAATGGATTGCACGTATCCCCAAAGCTGCAGCTAAGCTATAGATTGACAGTTCGCAATACTGTAAATTTGTACAAGTATAGGAGTACATAGGTACGTGCAAAGATACAAAACCTTGATTATTCAATGGTATATGTAACAGCGCACGCGGAACTGCTGCTTTGAAGCAGAATTGTGTTAAGTAAGGGATATTGCAATATACCATTTACAGTATCCTACACAAGCAAAAAAATTCTCTCGAGACGAGAAGACCTATAATCAAAATAATGTTTTTGGTTGATGATATCCTTTAAATATAAAAATGTTTAGTGTCAGTTTACTATTTGTATTTACTTGCATCTCAATAGATTTAAAAAAAACTTGTTCAATTGTTGTCGAATTGAATTATGTTTCACTTTAAAAATCACAATTGTTAGGAAAATATTTATATCTACTATTCGTAATTGAATTATTATAAGGAAATCACATTAAATTGTGCACGGAAGCGTATGGTGTGGATACGAAAGAATTTAAGGTTTGATATATTACAATTAAAAATGAGACATATTATAGTCTATAAAGGTCCAAATACGATGCCTGTATTGTATCAACTAATTGGGTGAACAGATTATATAAGAAAAGAAAGAGCACAAATAAATCAACAGATGTAACCTAATGAAGCTGTGTAGAGTAGGTACTCCAAGTCTAAATAGCACTACTAAAGATTTATGACAAGGTTTAAGAAAGACTGACGGGTGAGCTCTAGAAAATTGAAATACTTACGTCCCTACGCTCTTTTTTCCTTTCCCCATTCACGTAATAAAATTTGACTGAGCTGTTATTCATGGCCATAAGCGTATCTTGCGCCTTTTCCCATACACCGTATCTTATGATCAGTCGCAGACCAATGCAAACGAAGCCAAACCTGCAGTTCTAGCACTAAAGTAACTAATGCAATGGAAATGCAAAGTAGGAACTTAATGTTGAGGAGAAAACTGCTGCATGGAATATTCCCGTCTCGCCTGTCTCTCTACTAAAAGGAAGTGTACGTTGCACCCTCCTCGACAGAAGAGAGTGAGAAAATGTAGAAAATATGATATGATGTATGCATATTGAGGAAAGGCTCCGGATTCCCGTTATTTTTCCAGGCAGACACTGCACCGAGGATTTCTTGAAACGAACGACCTATTAGAAACGAGTTGTATATGTATATTCCAGTGTGCAAGGTAATAAAGTGAGAATGCGGAATGCTAAACTGAAGTAAACTTGGGCAAGTCGTAGTGAAAGTAGCGAGAGAGAAGCAGGAAACTCGCATAACGTAAATATAAGGATGAGGAATGTGATGTAAGTGAATGAATGAAATATAAACGTACTCTTGAGAAACAGAGATACTACTCGCACACGGCTCAGAAGACATGCTTATGGCATTATGAATGTAGTTTTTGCAATATTATATGTAGTTGTTACTTCATCTTTCGTTATGCATTGCAAAATGTAAATAGCTCCCTGTTTGGTGTCTGTGTATTCGTATAAATACGTGGTAGTGGGAAGAAGAAGGAAACAACCGAGGACACCGTGCCACGATTACTGCTCACATGCACCGCTACGTCCGGGAGAAACCAGACCGAAGAAAGTAGAAAGTGTTTTGTAGTACACAATGGTGCACTATTTGTGAAGAAAGGAGAAGCTTAGGTTTCTCTGCAAAAAAAAACTCTTGTTACGATACACTACGGATAGCTGTTGCATTCTTATGAGTCATATCTGCAGAAGTTATAAGTAATCGTGTCTGTACACACGCAGATAGTAGTATAGAGTTTATACAGTTTTCTAATGCTTCGTTAGACTCTGTGAGTTGTATCCGGGCAGAAGCCTACTATGTAAGTCTAGAAAAAAAAGACCATAGAGAAAACCTGAGTTAAAATATCTACTGGTAAGAGATGAGAAATGTCTAGCCATTTATAAGAGAGAGCGAATTCAAAGCCGTGGGATAGTCCACCAGTAGAAAAAGTCAAGCCATGGGTGGCAAGCACCGAGTCAAGTCAACTCACTCAGCTCAAGACAGCTCTCTTGGAATTTTTCACAGGATAACTCACTTTCCGTTCTGCAGACTAATGCTATAATGCACACATTCCAAGCCCATAGAGAATACAACAAGCGTGCCATTATGGCACTGGGTGGCAAACACAGCAAAAATAGATGGACCCGGCAAACAACAGCAAAGTCAGGGAAAAGGCTAAGCGCTATCTTCACAACTTTAGCTTCAAGATGCTTTTCGCTCCTTCTTCTACTAAGCTTTAGTATGTAGGGTGAGTGTATAAGAAGTATCTGCTGCATTTTAGTCGGAGGCAGGGTAGTTGAGCAGAATGTCGGTTCGGTTACGTGTCTCAAAGAAAGTGAGTAAGCAGCCCCATGTCGTAGCCCCACCACCACGTAAAAATTGAATTATGCATGATGATGAAAATTTTTTAGCTTAGCTTCTTCGTCCCCTTTAGTGTAGTGCTGTACCTCCTCGTGGAAAAGCATTAAAATGAAAATATGGAACTTAGCTTAATGTAAAGTAGCAGAATGAAAGGCCGCTCTCTGCTATTTGGGCAATAGAACATGAAAAAATTTATAACACTCGTAACTCTGACTTTAAAAATACTTTTCCCTCCTCACTTTAGCTACTGCCACTGCTACCCATGTACTCTCTCACGGTGTCGAGTCTGTACACCGACCAGATAGCATATTATAGTACACACAAAGGACACAGACTAAACGAATGCTCCTCCCAACAACGTTTCTAAACAGTCCCTATGAGTACAAGTTGGTTTGGTGACTTTGTGTGCGTAAACTACAGCTACTGGAGAGTCGTTTAGGTTGTGTGTTTCTCTTTTTCGCCTGTCGAGCCGAATGCATTGCATGCTTTTCACTTTCAATTTGGCACACCATAAACTTGCACGCGTGCATCACATTTGCTTCCTATTGCTCCCCACCACCGCGCGCTTCATTAAGCCTTAACTGTGAATTAGCTTAGAATTTGCGAAAATGAACTCTGACTTTAAGTATTTACTTTATTCATTCCGAAATGAATGCGTACACTATACTAGTAGCTAAAATGGAGAGAGTGACTACTATCTTTTCTATATATTTGGAGTGTTGCGACCCTTATAAGCTGAGGAGAAAATAACATGGAGAATGTCCTTTTGAAATGGAATGTGGCTGGGCTATGGTTTGTTCGGGGTTGCGATGTCATCAGATGAGTTGACTGCTATGTGGAAAGCTATCCCCAGGAAAATATACTTGTAATACACTGTCAACTGTGGTACATGGACTTGTGTGTGTAGTGCTGTATTAGCAATATACATAGACACTGCTACATACTATACAACACATCCACCTATGTATGTGTGTGTGTGTATTTTCTACAGCTGGAAAACATTTACATAAATTTGCATATCTGTAGTTTGTACATGTTGGAGGGTTCTTAATAGCCGTAGTCTTTAACTGCTGTGCATAGGAGTACATAATCATTAATTCTCATGCTTTCACACTGATGCACTTCAGTCCACTTACTTGGCTAAGTAAGTGAAAACTTGGGAGAACCACCACCTACTTGTTTTACCAGGAAGAGGACACCGCTATTACTGATATTACTACTTCTTGGTATCTCTCTAGCTGTGTATATGGTTACTGCTGCGACTTTAAACAGAATTACACTTCATTGTATGTAGCTTCATTTTTAATTTCCTCTCTGCTATTCCAACGTTTGTATATCTACTTTACAGCAATTTATGCGCACATGGAATCCTGTATAATTAACTAGTCTCGTAGATTATGAAGAAAGTGAAAGTGGAGGAGGACGGTGGAACGTAAAATCAATTTCCCAATTCTCTCGCCGTCGTCTCCCTCTTTCATACTACTACACACGAAAGTTAAAGTAATAAAAGAATGCTCTAGCACAGAGTAAAGTGCTGCTTCAATGGAGCTTATACATACACTGTGTCTGTGTATATATGTGTAGTATATATTGTACTAAATACTATGTCAGCAGTACAGCCGGCAATATTAATAAAGCTCTGAGAACGGTCTCTCGGTGCAGCATACACATTGTGACGCACATCTAAGGAGAAGAAGGTGTCTTAGCCTTTTGCGTTAGAGAAAGCTAAGGCACTTCATGCCATAACAAATGTCACCGAACTTTTGGAGAACATAATTTTCTCGCGAATTCATGCGAACGTGCGAATTTTATGTTTTTTGGAGTATAAATCCACATGTACTCCGTTCCGCTTCTGCAGAAATGCTCCATTGTGGCCAAGTGTCATGCAAGACAATACTAGGAAGATTGTTCGTAGCATACTGAAAACGGTAGGAGGAACTTCCGCCACACTCAACACACAGACACACAGCTAGTACTGCTTGCAAATGTTCTTTTCATTTCACTCCATTCATCTCTCCCTGGTCTACAGTGTTACGTAATATCCACTTCTTACACAGTGGTAGTACAAACAGCTTACAATTTATTGAGAAAAGTATTCAAATATCACCTTTCATATATTTTTGTGCAGTAAAAAAATATTCATAGTAAAATTGTCATGTGGTGTTTGTATGTGGACACAAAAAGAGGAATTCTTGAAAGCTGAACCGGAACGGCATAGTCTTCTGCTACTTTACCCATTTGACCATAGTTGATGACTGGAGTCTTTCAGTTCAGTTCCTTCCTTTTTTCACGTAACGAGTTGACAATGAGAAGTACATTGCTTAGCATGCACCCCCATACACATCACATGCATGTACTCTGGCTAAGTGTATACTGGCGTTCAGTGTGGAGCTACTCTCATTGTCAGTACACAGCACAGTGACTCTCGATTCTCGGCTAGATTGCAAAAGTTTTCGAGACACGTCGTGCTTCGCATATTCAAACGCTAAGGTTAAACTCTCTGAAGATGTCTACTATCGTGCTCTAGGAGCATAGCAATAATGTCTTAGATTACAGCTCAGCTTAGCTAAGGTTAACTGGACTTATAGTTCAGCTGAGGATATGAATTTGGATGTGATGTGATTCAAACAATAGCTGTAGTATGTTGCAAAGGATCTCCACATTCCCCGACTACTATTACACCGTACAGATATATAGAGACCAAGACCAAGTGGAAAAGAAAAATCGCACTCATAAGTCTTGTCGACACTCGGCCATATTCCTGACTTACGAAGTGCATCACACGCACTACGTAAGTGTATGCTACTATATCTGCTTTGTTTGTGTGCTCTATCCCTCTCTCTCTCTCCCTGAATGTCTCTCAGATATATATCTCCCATTCTGTGGGCACTTCCTTTCTTTTATTTTCTTATGCCGTCTGGATCTCAACACAAAAGGTTGGATAACTGAGGCATAGAGACCGGGTCTTCTTGCAGGTTCCAGGTCCTGGTCTCTGGTTTGCTGGTAGTGAAAACACAGCGATCTACTGGAAGTCTACTTCACATTAGAGTTCCTTTCGGAAGATTTCTGTTGTCTTATTTCTGTCGTATGTTCCGTTCGAAAGATTTTTGTGCTGGCTTTTCTCCTTAGCTGCTGGCAATAAGCTAGAAGCTTCCTTCAGTATTACCAGTAAGCACTTGCCATGAATTCTCGAGCGTCTTTTTTCTCTCCATCGTGTTTACAATTAGTCAATTGTAGGGACTAGGCTATGCTTAGTCTGGATTTTTCTTGTTATTGTGTTTGATGGAAAAAGCGACCGACCCTAAGCAGATAGTGGTGCTAGTGGACTTAAATCAAATATAATGGGAAACAGATCTATAGCGTGGAATGATGGGAATGCAATGAATTAAGCCGAATGGCGCCTTTTATTCTCCAGAACTTAATTCATCACACGACCATCTACTACTCTCGCTGTCTACGTAAGCAGAGCACATAGTGCGCTATCTCGAAATTGAATGTGCAGTGAAAGCATTTGTTTACGAGAATTTTATTAGTGTGGGTGTTCTGACTTTTCTATGGCATAGTAGAGTGAGATTATACATAGGCGAGCAGGGTACAAGCAATAAAACAAATTAGTAAAATACTCCGATGGGTGGATAAATGTCCTCCCGTCAATCGTCTGTGAGGGCAAGGAATTTCACTTAATGAAGGCACGAGAAAGAAAGAGCCTGGCGCAACTCTGTAAGGAAAATGATTTCAAATGACTAAATATAAGTGTCTAAGTGTGAGAATAGTGGCGGAGCAGGACACCGAGTTAAACACAAGGAAGAACATAGTCGTCTAAGGGAAAAAGAGAGAATTGTTAAATAAAATTAAAAGAAATTGAAGAAGAAGACTAAGAAGGATAGTAGCAGTGGGAAAAGAAAGTTTGACTTGGTTTACTTTGGTTGACTTGGCTTTGGTGTAGGAGTTGACTTGACTTTATCTTCTGATTATAGAGTGAACGTCGACTAAACTCTGGCCATTACATTTGTAATAGTAACTTGTAAGCAGTATATGTTCTGTGTGTAGTTTGTAGTAGTAGCTGTGTAGTACGATAGCAGCAATAGTATGTAGTAATAGTTTGTAGTTGTGGTAGCATGTCTTTTTCTTTGTGCCCTAGTTCAGTTCACTTGAGTGGAGTTGAGTGAAGTGGAGACAGAGTCGAGTCGAGTAGAGTGGGTAGAAGGGTAGTCAAGTTCTACCTCCTTCTCTTCTGCACACACTAGTACTACATTTAGTACTAGTACGGTGGAAACTATTCCCTTCGCAGCGCGTGCATCACCACAACTACAACGAAACTACTAATGTGATGTGAACAGGAAAAGGAACGAGCAGAAAGTTTGCAAAATTAAATTGAATTTGGATGATTGAACAGAAAATGTCTAGTTGGGCGAGCATAACGAAAATACAGCACAGCAAAGGAAAGCAAATCTAACTCACACTTAACTAACTAAGCAATGGAAATGAAATACTTTGCAGTAAGCTAACAATGAGTGAAGAAAATAGAGAGAGGCTAAGTAAAAGTCTTTGTGTTGTTAGCTTTGACTAACTATTTAGTATGTGTGTGCGAAGTGTATGCTGGCAAAATTCTGATGGGGAAAGCTAGAAATATACTATAAGTGGACGCGGGTAATCTGCTCTGACGAAAACGCAAAAACTCCTATTGAAAGAGCAAATGAGTTGTAAAACCATTAGCGTGGTCTCGAAAACAATTATCCGAGGGGATTATCATAGTAGGTTTTACCATGCCGTTGCAGTTGTTGCCTCCAGGATGATGAAAAAACAATTAAGTCGATGGATTATTTCGCTGATTCGTTGGTCTTTCTTTTAGTCAATTGTTTGCAGTGGTGGGAAAATCATTTTCCTTTTGAAATTCGCATGGTGCACTTAAAAGGATTGCCAGGACTGAGTTTACCTTTTGTTTTTCGATTTGGACAAGATTTCTATAAAAAAAATTACAGCCCACTTACAACCTTTAAGCATCAGTCGTTTGGCTTTGTTTTTCCTGCTGCTCTGTCCTAGTTTCTCATTTTACATAGGTTTCTGTGTTAACTCCACTTTTTTTTGGTGTGAGTTAAATATGAAGTCCGTTGGGAAATATTTGAAGTCGCAAAAAGTGAATGGGAAACAAAGAGCTTTCATGGATTAGGTACCTTAAAACTTAAAATCGCATAAAAATGTTTTCCCTTTGATGTAATAATGTTAATAATATCTCAGTGAGTGAATTAGTTAGCTCGCCTATCTTCCACTTCAATTTTTTCTCCATCCTTTGTTATACTAATTTATTTAGAAGCGATGTTGAATGTTCTTATTCTAAAGTTATTATTTTTGTACTGTGTGCAGTCGAGCCGTGTTCAGTTCACACAGTTGATCTCACTTGAGAGAGAAAAGTCTCTTTGTTTTTTCATTTATTTTTTTACAGAAATCACAAACAAGCAACAACCAAGAATAAAGCGGCAGGCTATTTTTCAGATATTGCTCTTACTATTACAAATTACTGCAATACAGCGTAGTCTGGCACGAGGAGACTCGTTGTGCCATATTTTAAAGGAAATATATTGGGAGTTGAATCCTAGTGTTCCGTGTAACTTCATACTGTATTGTATTGGGACCTGTTAAATATATAAGAAAATAAGCAAGAGGCACAGCAAGTGTTAGTATGGACATTTTTCGTCCTTTGTTGCTAACGCTGAATCTATCCCCTGAACGTGCAGTGCGAAAATGTAATTTTCTAAAGTCGCCATAGCGTGATGCGTGAACTGTGCAAGGGAAAAGGGGATAAAAACGTAAACGAAAACTCTTCAGATTTTCATGGTCTACTAAGCATTCTTTACTACAGGGGAACAGACGAGTTCTGCTATGCAAGCACAGGCTAGTCAGTCAACTTTGAATGCTCATCCCTTCCTAAACTCACTTCACTCACTTCTTTCTCTGTGTACTTCTAGTATTTGTACTCTAAAAATAAACTAACCCAAAGAAACCTGAGTGATTCCTGCATACAGCTTTCGTAGTAGGTACTATCCGATTTGACTTCACGTACACGTACTTTCTCCAAAATGCACTAGACTTTCACAAAAAGTGCTTAAGTTACTACAAGTTGCTGGTATCGAAAATTGGCTCAAATAAGCATAACTGTATACAGTTTTTGTACTTACCTGCGAGAATCTACAAAAATTCAATGGTAGACACGATCGTGAAGCTCAACCTAATACATTATTGATGTACACGGTATTGCTGTCACTGCACAGTATTTACATAATAGTTGTCAAGTGTAAAAGGGTTAAGAGAATCTATTGGGTTGCTGCGACTCGTTAAAATGATAAAGAATGAGCACTCGAGTTAAATCACTTGTACTCAAGAGGACTCGCTCACGTTCAGCACCGTGAATCCCCAGACTTTTAGTAGTTTTAGTATCCCGGTGCTATCTTTCCCGATACCCAACAGGTATGTACCCGAAATCGTGTTTAGATGCCAGACCTGAACCATATGGTGTTGGTAGTAGCGCAGTATTAAATACTTGAAAAGTTTTTAAAATTTCGTACAAAATAGGTTGAGAGATATACATATCTAGGTGGTTGTATTGTTTTTTATAATGAGTCTTGCATGATATTTTATTACAAGCTCACAAGCTATTGGATTCGTCGCTTTGGGGGTATTACCCCAATAGAAGGAAAACCTACAGAGTAATACCTGTACACTGCGTCCTATAGGTGTACCCACTAGGTGTACATGTAAAATGCAGTATCGGAGAATTATATTCGCGTCATCTTGTTCTGGGACACTGGTGGGTGCATGGAGATCTCACTGCTGTTCTGTACTTAATACATATGAGTCGTTATTTTGAAGTTAGGAATAGCTACCTATGTATATTCTAGATCATTTCAATTCTCTACATTCTCTGCTAAATGCATTCTCGTTATTTCCGCTGAAAGGCCAATAATCTTGAATATTACTGCTGCGTTGCTAAAATTCCACATATGCCGCATAATATAAAGAATTGGCATTCTGTTACTGTGTATGCGATACCTTATATCAATCATTGTACACTTCGCTTGCCTTGCTGAGTTTATATATATATTATTATTATTATTGTGGGTGTTCCGGAGCTTGAGTTTGGATTGCAGTTGAAAACGGTTGTGAAAAGCTCAGGATTCAAGGGAGGAGACAATTTCTACTTAACGGGGAAATATTTTTCTACAAAATTCGCTTTTCTTATTACAGATGTTTTCAACTCGGACGACTCTGATTATGGGGAAGGTGGTGGTCGCGTTCAATCCAAGTTTTCAGCCACATCGACAAAATCCTTGAGGAGGAAAGGTGGTAAGACAACCGGAATGTTGTCCGACGAAAAACAAAATTCGGATTCCGACGACTCGGGACTGGACATAGAGTCGGATTCTGTTTTGAATTCGAATGGAGAAGCTATCGCTGGAGAAATCAGGAGAGATTCATCCCTCTGCTCGCCTCAGGAATATGAAATATTAAAAGTACGTGAGACGATTCCCAACCTGGCTTGACAATTCTCCTCAAATATCCCACCCATTCCCTTCCACCAGAACACATATACAGATAATATTTTTCCAAGTGTTATATCATTTCATTCCATATCATATCATGTATTTCACACGGAAGCGACCAACTGAGAGAAATTGCTTGACTGGAATTCCATTCCATTGCGTTGCATTGCCCAGTTCACTCTTTTCATTTAATCCTCCCTGAGAACAAGAAAGCGAAAGCGAAAAAAGAAATCGTATTCTCTTATCCCGCCTTGTGTAAGCAAACTACTTATCCCTTGAGCTACTTTCCGTACTTACTTTCTTCGCTTGCCTTCCAAAGCGTTCCTTCCACTCACTTCACTGAGCCCGTTGCTGATGTGATAGCCCTTTACGAACCAAACTAAATGGACAATAACTAAACTCAACTCATAATATCACATCACATCCGTCCCCCACAGTCACAATTTACTAGTGTAAACTTTCTCCAGCCGGTTTCCTTCAAAAGTATTCCCGCTTACATACATTCTGCTCTTGTCGAACAAAATGAACAATTTGAATTATTTATGGTACAATGTGTCCTGCACTCTGCACTACCCCGCTCACCGCTCACTGTATCTTCCTTTCTCATGCAATCCTCATACAGATCTCCCATATTATGTATGACATTTCTTCATACACAGTGCATGCATAATACAGTATGTATTTTTGCAAAACTACCATATACTTAATATATATAAATATACACAATCAGGAACACTTATATTACAAGTAACCAATTATTTTCATCTCCAGGATAATTTGCTGCTCTACAATCATGAGAGAATGATTGGTGGTGTTCGAAACTTCAAAGCAGGTAATCATTTGTGAATTATTTACACTAATTTTGTTTGCTAACAAACTGTACTATTCTAAAATTGTCGTCTAAAATCAGCCATGGAATCGGACAACTCCGAGAATTCCGTTCCTTCAGACAAATTATTTTTTGACGAAGCGCTCGGTGATGGGCCTGAGGCTGGCAAGGATTATTTACTCAGCTTAATGTTTTCACACTTTGACCGGAATAATAATGGAGCTCTAGAGTACGAAGAATTGCACAGGGTAAGTTCAGCCATATATTCATTCGTTTCCAATACTTTTCATTCTTATACAAATACAATTGTTAGCATCAACGTTTTTAATATGTAAACAACAATCAATTCTTATTACTTTGGTTGTTGTCTACAATCATTACGTAATATATTGTTTTCTTTCGGATGGGCTAGTCGACCTTTGGTTCGCACCGTTTGGTCCATACGTCTCAAGTCTCAAGTAAAATGAAATTGAATTTTAGTGTATAAACCTCAGCCCTGATTGCCTAGTAAGTATTTAGGCCATTTTCGATGTCGAAGACAGTTGGTGGTCTGCCGCAGTATTCAGGCACAATGCGATACAAATTATTTAATATAGTATTAGTATAACAGTAATACTTAGTATTGCTTTCTTGAGACTATATCTAATGTAAGTAGTACACAACATGTCTCATTCTCGCCTTAGCTGCGAAGCTAGTACGTATACTCTTTTGTTTCACATCAATCCGTATTTATAGCTTTTCTACAAACTACGATTATGCACAAAATGTAACAAACAGCTTGCAGTAACGAGCAACGATGCAAGTAGGCAATAAAGTTCAAGAAGAAGTATAGGCACAAGTTACGTATTTAGAGCTAGCACAAGTTTAGTTCCCACACCAAACCAGCATACAAGTGTATCTGATGGTTTCTCATGTTTAGATTATAATGATCTATATAGTAGGATTCGTAATCATTCGAATCTCGGTTGGTTGAGATTTAATTAATTAATTGCTGAGATTTTTGTGGCAGATTGATATGGATGAGAAGTTGGGGAAGTTGGCATCAGGATGTAATTTGGTGGATCTACTGCGGTTTGATGACTCGGATCATAACAGTCAGCTGACAGTCAATGAATTCTACACAGCCTTTAACAAACTTTACAGTAAGTGGCCTTTTCATGGTGTTTCCAATCCTTATATCATCCTTTATTAAACGACCGACTCCTATCGCCCTCGCATCAGACCTATATCTCAAATATCCATTCTTGTTCGTTCTTCTGTAGTAGAAAAAGTCTAAGGGGATTTTCTCTCTCATTTGCAAAGTTTCATTTCAAATATCTAGAATGTACATGTGATGTGCGTATAGCGAGAGAGCAGTCTATATGTATTTTCAGAACCTAGTCTTTTCAACTCGAGCGAAAATCTTTCAATAATGTACGCATTCACACTCGTAAAGTAAAGTTTTCGCTAAACTAAACCGAAACTACGACAGATTCTGAACACGACTGCTCTCACTCTCTCACAGTCTCTCGCATAAAGCCTAGAATGTCTATAAAATGGCTATTATCTTCACAGAAATTGTTACATTTGAAGAGAACTGGTTCCTTCTCAGCTCCTTTTTGAATTGTTCGCTCGTAGTATCTATTAGTCTGATCTAGAGAGATTTTGATGACTAGGCGTGTCGGTAATTTCCCTGGACAAAGCTTTGGAAATCACGCATGTGACAGCAACTGTGGGTGACAACGTGGAAATCAAATGCGATGTCTCCGGATCCCCACCCTTACCCATCGTTTGGAGAAGATATGGCATCGATTGATGTGAATATAATTTGTTACAATGAATGCATGTCATGAAATTAAACAATTCAGAGTGATAACTGTAATCGAAAAACCTATTCATGAATTTTGGACAACATTTAATTCGGTGAAAGTGAAGAGGTGTGATTGCGATTACACAAATTCTATTTATGTACACATAACAAACTAACTACATAGGTATTAAATGTATTGCAAGTGGGTCTTTTTGGCCTGGCGGTAGTGCTAATCCCACATAGTCTATAGTATCATTGCACTCTATCACTAACACATAGGGATTAAATACATTGAATCTAATTTGATTCCTTGACGAATTAGTCCAATTAGTCGAAACCATAATTCATTTTTCACTGATTGGATTGAAGCAGTGGAACCCTTGGAAAAGGTTAAGAACGTACTTATATCAGTTTGTTTCAAATTATTTGGATGGGTTTTGGACGACTTACAAATATTTAGCTTGTTTGTTTGGTTGCGAATTCACAGAAGTGCAACACAAATTCCAATCTTTCAGCATTGGTTCGTCTGATTTCAATTCTGGGTTAGGGCGCTTCTTCTTTGTTCAAAATGATCTCTACAGCATTTTCCTAAAATATAAAATAGTAATATTATAAAATGAAACATAAGATAATGATACTACATATGTAAATGTTTAAATGTAAAATATGCCAGCAATATTACATTATACAATACAATTTAGCATGATGGCGCTGCGAAATGTAGTTGCTTCTTGAAGGAGAACAGTGCGAAATGTGTGCTGATCAATCTGACAATAAAGCGATGATTTGATTTGATTTGATTTAGTAACAACGAGTATTCGCTAGGCGATTTTGTGCTACTAGTAGAAACATTTTTACTTTATCGTTGCCGCATTTTTCTTTGGGATCCTAGGGACATTCAATAACTCGTAGGGACTCAATATCAATAAGCTTGCCCTCATGGTTCATGCTACACTAGTATTGAGGATGTAGATTCAGTGGAAATTGGAACAAAGCAATGGTTTGTTGACTTTGTTTTGCGGTTCAATCAGTGCATTTTCCCAAATGTTGTGAATGTGTTGTGTTTCCCGGATTCGCTTTGATGGTTGCAGTAGAGTAGACGTCCAGGCGCATTATTGGTGACAAAGTTCCAATATTTTTGCAAAAATAATGCACTTTTACACACTTAATGCAGTTGCATTGTGTAAGTGCTTCAAATTCATTGTATAGGTTTTTCGATTGTGCCTTTCTGGCGAAATAATAATTATTTCATTTACTCTTATGATGTAATATACTTAGTTTTTTAAAAATTACCATTCTGAGATTCTCATTTAATGCAGCGAATTTTTACAGGGTACACTTTATCTGAATAAGATCCAGTTGCTTCACGCAGGTACGTTACAACATTACTCTTCTACTATTCTACTTCTACTACAAACTATATAATAACAATTATGATTTATGGCAAAGAATTTGTGGAATTTTACCCACCCCTTCCCTCATTGAACCCTGATTGTAAAGTGTTCAAATTACAATATGAACTCACATCTAAAATAAGTTATTATAATTGCTTTTATTTAATTTTTTAGGAAATTACAGTTGTCACGCTCAACGGAACCAAGAGGTCATCCAGACTCATGTGCTATCCGTTCAAAGTAAGATTGAATCTAGTGATTGTGAGTTTGCCCAGGTCAACTTATTTCCCTGCTTTCTCCTACCATTTCAAAGCAATATTGCGGTTCGATGCACTCGCGCGTTCTGCATTTCCCATTGGGAAAACCATTGTAATTTCACATATAGAGTCTAGTGGTACATCTGTATCTTGTATACTATAGTACCCACTTATCTATACATAGTAGGGCAGATTGACTTTAATATCTGTTTGTGACACGTGCTATAAGATAAATTCTTTGCATTTTTAGTTGTCCTCCTTTTGTTTGTCGTATACTATTAATAATATCTGTGAAGACTTCATCACGTTTAACTGACGTGCCTTGAACACATTTTGCTTTGCTTGCAGCTCTTCCAGATGTAAAAGTGATGCCGCATATCGTGTGGGAGAAGCCAGGTCAAGAAATCACGATGGAGTGTCGCGTTATGGGTGAGCCTTTCCCTGTCGTACAATGGCTTAAAAATGACGACCCACTTCCAACCGAAATGGCAGACAAGTATGTCATCACTGGCGATGGGATTAGATTAACTCTGAAAGATATTTACTACAGTGATACGGGAGCCTACATATGTAGAGCGCAAAATTCCGCAGGAAAGCGATTGGACATTACTTCTCTTGTCGTCATTGACCAACAAACTCCGTCTACAGGTACAATCCGAGAGGGACACTATATGCCTGCCATAGGTGTACTTTCAGCGCTACTACATTTTGTTTAGCACTATGGTAGGCGTACTGATAGTAGTATCACAATGTATTTATGCTACCCCTACTTTTGCCACAGAGTAGTAGTGCATCTGTAGGGATGTTTTTGGCCTGGCTGTAGTATTTTGCAGTGATGTAGTCATCTGCAATGCTGCAAGACAGGACACTTACTCACTCGTATCATAGAAGTCATCCTGCATTAAAGTACATGTACACAGAGCTTAGTTATAGTAGATTACTAAAAGTTCCCAGACGAGTCATTTTTGTTGTGTAAACTTGTCGCACAGCATTATTTGTAGTGTAAAGTATGGCAGGCAGCGTTGCGAGATAAGAAACTGCATTTGCAATTTCACCAACATATAATTTCTTCCTTTCCCCTTTGTTCTTGTTTTCAGTTCTCCAGAACGATTCGCAATTCTTCGTTTTTCATGAGAGAGGGATTTCCGTTTACGATCCGACAAATTGCCGTCTGCAGCATCAAATTCAGGCGACAGATATCATCCCAGGGACGCAGGTGGTACGATTATTTCTACTTCATTTATGTACTTGAATACAGAATAATAGACTTTCGTTGTACACAATCTATATAATTTTAAAATTATACATGGGAGAAAGTTTGCTTTCTCTTTCTGAAGTAAAATTGTCCGCAGTACTTGTATCGTGAAGGTACTTTTAGTACTGCGTTTAATCCTCTGTGGTGTGTTGGTGTGTACAATATGTATGTATTGGTAGTGCAACATTATGCAACATTCGGAGTTTTTCTAATGTAATTTGGGACTTTTCTTTGTTTTAATAGCAAGAGTTTGTTTGTGGGGAGCATGGAGTGATTTGTGAGTGGGGAAGAGCCATTCGTGTTTCATCCACGTATGTCTTCGTTACGCAGCCGAAGCTGGACAGGATTTTAATAATCTCGATATCTCAGATGGTTGTGGTTGATGTTGTGTCCACGGATCGCTTTCCTGTTGAATTGCACTATGTCCCACATTTGGACCAAGTTTGGGTGGAATGTTGGCGTTCGGATGAAATCGAGTCACAAAAAACATTACAAGTCATCAGAGACGCCAAAGAAAAAAAGAAACATCACACCGTTCATCCGGAACCAATTGACTCCCACTTTGACCTAGTGGAGAATTTGTTTCTACCTCCTGATCTAAAATCAAGTTCACAATTCCGCTATGCCTATGTATCGCACAAAAATGCACGAGGGCTTTACAAAATGGATTTAATTGCACTCAGATATACGAAAAGCATCGATCTGACTCCATATAATTGTGTACCCCAACACATACAATTCTCTGCATTGTGTAAGTTGACATTTTGAGAATGACGACTGTCCGTGGATAAGAATTACTCTAGAGCTATTTGTTTATAGACATTTTTCCCCACTTCTATTTTAGATGGAATGATCATTATTGAGTGTTTTGAGCCAGTGACCAAACGGCCAACAGGGCAATTGGTTCTTGACGCTTTAACGGATTCTGTCGTTTACTACAAAGGAGATCGTTTTGGCAGACCTTTAATAAGTCCCGATAGTCGTAAAGTGGTGACTTGCTCTCGGGGTGAGGATGGCTCCACGCTACTTCTACAACTTATCCGAGGTTCGTAAAAATATCTCATCTGTTCCCTCGTGTTTCTACAATCCAAACAACATGTCTAGCCGACTACATACGGCCACGTGTAATCAAGTATTAACACTTTGGCAATAAAAATCTTATCTCACTCTTGTTTCCTTTCCAGAAAATGGTCTCGAGTTCTCCTTTGATGTGAAAACATCACTTAATGTTAGTGATGTGACATTTTTCCCATCACAGAGATCCCACACTTATGACTTGTATGCAAGTGCTGTTGACAAAGAAGATGTTCTTTTTGTAGACTTAGAAACTGGTATGAACTATTGATTTTTACAAAAACTAAATATCTTTAAATGAGAATCTCAAGATTGAAGAACGAAAGAGTTTATCAATTATGAATCTTTTCTCCCCGCAGGAAAAGTAGAAATGGTGTCCGGAGTTGGAGAGTCCTTATTCAGGGGTCCTTGGAAGAGTTCAGAGGTTTGCTCTTTCATTACTTATTCATTTAACAATTTGATTAATTTAAATAATTCGGTTAATCAATAATGTCTGCATTTTATTATCACGCGTAGACTTCATTATATTTAGACATGATACAGAATATTTTAGAAACATTTAGAAACAAAAAATAATGAATAAATTACAATAAGTCCACTGCAAGAGCAAAGTAAAACAATTTAAATTATCGGACGGGGTGCTGCTAGATTCATCGTAATCCAATTCAGATTCTTAGTGTCAGGATGAAGTGTGTTATTGTGCAGGTATCTTCCATCCGGGATGTGCGCGTTACATACAAATAGTTACATTCAGAGGACGTATTGGTGGTTGATCTTGAATTTGGGAGGATATAGCGTTGTTCCGGAGTCGTTAGGCGAGCCAAATTACCATAATTGTATCTTCTATTTAAAACGTAAAATTGAAGGCCATCTTGGCTCTGGGCATCACAATATTCCATGAAGAATCGCTAAAATAATTTGAAAATTAATTATAGTTTATCACTTTTTTGCGAATAGATAAGACGGGCACTATACAGCACAAAATACTAAATACATATTATTTATGAAAAGAATTTATCTGCAAATAAGCCTCTGATTGAGGGGCGTCAGTGTATATAGCACAAAAGGAGTTAGAACACTGGGTAGGTGCCGTGTGGTGCGTGTTAACATCCCCTTGAGAGGTATTACGGTGGTTGTTGTTTATGTATGACGTAAAACTTTCACTGTAAATTCTGTACTGTAAAAGACTGTAAAAGAATGAGTTTAAAAATCTACAAGTGACGTACACATTAATTGAGCAATAATACCCCTCACACATTATTTTTAATTTGTTGCTCTTACAAATAAAAATGAAGAAGGTGAAATTTTGTACCTCACCATTGTACAATTAAGTACGCCCCTAAAAAGTCGAAAGGAGAATTAATAATGCAATCGGCTAGACTTACCCTTTCGCAGCCTTATCAACGGCAGCACACAGGTTGGAACATGGGATGCATAACTTCATTTTATTATGGAGACAAAGGTGTAGAAGTAGGAAGTTGGATGCGATGAAATTTGTTCATTGATGCATAGTGTGAATAATGCCTTATTAGGCAAATCAGCTAAAGATTTAGTTTTGTATTGACAAATTTTGTAGTTTAGATGCATTGTCGGCGTTTTTGTGATTTACTTAACTTAATATGCATGTATATTTAATTTTCAGCGTCCCATATCATCTCAAGGCCTCTTCAGTAAATATATCGCTACACCATCAACTGAAGCAGTCTTTGTACTCAACGGGCAAAGTCGCACCGTCAACTGCCAAATCGGTGGCCTCCCCAAACCACATCTAATAGTTTGGCTTTAAATCAACTCCATTATCACACAACGTTTCTGCAAATTATTTTATATTTCTTTTGTATACACAGGGAAAAAGTATCATAATATAAAAATATAATTTCCCTTGACAAACATTCGTCTATCACATTCCTTCCTTTTGGTCATGTATGTGTGGCTGTGTAGTTTAGGTTGGCTAGTTAGACGGAGTGCATTTTAGTAATTACAAAATCTGTTACATCCTTATGTAATATGACTATCACAGAATTTTTCTATGCAAAATCTATCCAATATCCACGAAATTACCATAATTCCCCGTCAACTGCGTATACAACGGATACATACCTACACTATCTACATATAGTTCTGTACTAATGTATTTTTTGTCTTGTATATCACGCTTTATACTTTAAATTACGAGGGAAACACTCTGTTTAATGTACACATCACATATAGATTTACAGACAGAATCTTGCATATTGACTTCATTACAGATCAATCTTCGTCAAGTGTACACACAAGTTGCTTTCTTTATTAAACCAATACACCGGCGAATTTACAAGTGAAATTTACAGAGGAGGATTTTCATCTACGGCCTTATAGTGGAGTGAATATTATGTGCTCGCTCTCTGTAAAAATGTAATGAAAACAAACGTAGGTATTGTAAAAAAACAAAGAAGAAACCTTATTGATGTATGCAAAAAAAGGCTCCAGTGTATGCAATAGACAAGAAAAGATACACTTACGGCACTCATCTATCATAAAAACTCATAAATAGTTACGGAGATAAATGTGAATAATTTAAGCAATTTATTGAGTGCGTGAGGACGTCAAGTGAGAATTTGGGTGATAGAGGATAACTATTTGATATTCAATCGTAAGATCCATGCCATGTAAATTATGGATGTATGCGTTGTATGGAATTGTATAGTGTAAATTTGAGCAAAAATTATAAATTAATGTAATTTTATCTTTATTCCTGATTAAAACACGTTGTACTTGTGCTAATAATTTTATGAGTTGTAGTGAAAATTTGAGAATATAGAATGAATTTGACAAGAGCAATATTGCCACATATTTACTAACTATTTACTAATTTACATAACTGTATTAATGATTAACAAATTTGTGGTCTAATAAGCAGGCTTAAGATATATAGCGTATGTTGTGGTAACGTGGAAAGTTATTATAAACATGTATTTGTATTGTATTATAAATTGTAAAAATAGATAAGGTAATTTTTTCGAGTGGTTCAATAAATTGTTTCTCATGTACTCACTCCAGAGTTTACATTTATTATTCGTGCATAATGAGCATAAAATAATTAAATAATTCTAGTAAGTGAGACTCAAATAATATGGGGCTATGTGAAAATTCGTAGTGTGCAAAAGCTTATAGTAATATCCTCTATATCCATATATACATATATATCCGTATGGGTACATCTCAGAACACCGCGGTATATTTTGAATCACTGAACGAATCCCATATTTGGCTCGTTGCTTCACATCGTTGTTGTTTTAGTTAGTTAAAAGTTAAAATCAAGTCACAACTTCTCAAGTGGAGACCTGGTGAAGACGGAGCTTTTAAGGAGAGCATTTTGAATATTATAAAAGTTAAAACCCCAAATTCAATCGTTACAATTTAGAAAGGCGGTCAACAATATTACAAAACGATGATTTCCTTTCGTCGACCGAAAAAGCCAGTACGGCCTACCCGAGTTGTCACTATGGATCCGGAAGCAGAGGATGAAGATATGGATGATCTTCCTCAGTCTCTAGCTTCGTCCCATGCTGAAAATAATAGTAATGGAAGTAGCCATTCATCAGATAAACATAAAAGCACAAAATCCTCCAGAGAAAAAGAACAAAAGAAAGTGGAAACAGAGTCTTCCTTAGTTAAAAAACAATCAACTTTGCTAAGTTTTGATGAAGAATTAGAGGGTGACGATGGAGAGGTTTTTAAAATCAAGAAATCGTCGGTATCCCGTAGACTAATGAAACAAAGAGATCGTGAAAAGAAGGAAGCTAAGCATGGATCCAGGAATGATCGGGACAAAGAACAGCACCAGAATTTGCCTTTTTCAAAAGACAGTAAAATTAAAATAGAACACTTTACAACAGAGATTCAAGTCAAATCAGGGTACACAGGGTTGCACAAAGACTCATCATCCAGCTATAAACAAAGTGACACTCTAAGAATATTAAATGGACGAGAAGCTGAGGCAGTAAACATGGAATCAGAAGACGAGGAAGAAGAAGATAATGATGTTGAAAGTGGTCTTAAGTTTCGCAGGCCAACCGGAAATGCTATTCAAGAAGCTGTGCGTCGTGTCCTGGAGAGGGGTCAAATTCCGGACGCAAATTTAATTCATGAAGCAAGAAAACGAAAGCAGATGGCAAGAGAAATGGGTGGTTCGAGTGCTCCCGACTTTGTACCTGTAGATAGTGTAAATAGGCAAGTTTTCGAAAGCTATTTTGGTAAAGGGCATTGCGAATCGATTTTCACACTCTTAATTGCGCTTATAGGTACCGCAAAGATGCATCCAGGTTAATCCGAGAAGATGAGAATGATAACAGCGGAGATGAAGAGCGGTTAGAGCTTTCCTTAGCTACAAATGCTGCTAAAATTGACCGTGAAAAGAGGAGAGAAGTTTTTAACGCAGCATTAGAAGAAGGTGATGATTGTACTTAAACATGTCCTAAAATTTCTTAAACTTTTAATATACTGTAGTTACAAAATCCTTTTGCCTACCATGTCTTACTTAAAAGTATGAGTGAATGTACTTAAGTGCAGCGTAATTGGGTATCATTCTAAAGGGTTCAAATGCTGATTACACATTGCTAGGATTCTGTTTAATCTCTTGCCCAATTGCCTGTAAAAATTGCAGCGACATCACAATGCAATGCCCAATGATGTTGTTTTCGGAATACAAAAATTAACCCATTGGGCTTTTTCATTTAATTTAACGAATGTTTATTGCTGTTTTTAGAAAGGGATCGTTCTTCAGAAGATTCAGATCCAGAAATAGGAGAATGGGAAAAGCAACAATTAAGAAAAGGCGTTTCTCAAACTCAGGTATTAAATCTTAAACATGATCAATATGCTTTAATTCTAATTCAAATTTAATTAATGCAAATTTAATTGTAACTTTATGACATAGATGTACAATGTTGCAAAAGAAGCGTATCATCAAGGTTTCTTGGATCAACCACAAGAGCACATGCTGATGTCGCAACAAACATCAAGCTATTCTATCTTTCCGTTTTCCACTTTATCCGAACCGACCCCTTCTACATCCAATACTACGATTGCTTCGATAGAACCTGGAGAGAGGCAAAAGGAAATTAGTATTGAGGACATTATAAATGGGACCAAAAAACTTACACCCGAGAGTATTGTAAAGCAGCTGGCTGACAGGTAAAGTTGTATTAAGTTAATATTAGGGATGCCCCGAATATTCGGACAATATTTTGACGTCCTTGTTCCTATGTATATGTTCAGTTACAATTACCAAAGTACTAAAACGCAATGAAATCCATTCGATTGTTACCTTTTTATATAAGATTAGGTTGGAACATTGTATACACACTTCAATAATGGTCAATTAATTATAATTGCCTGAACATGGAGAAGTAAACCGTTATTTTTAATTAGTTAGAGTAACGTTTACTATATCTGCATAATGTCTACATCGAATATACTGTAATTTCACTTGTGTTTCTCGTACTTGGTTTCATTCATTTTGTGATTTATTCTGACTCAACCAAATTCTACTGATTTGAAGTTAGATTTACATTTGTCTTTTTAAATTCTACTACTTGAAGTTAGATATACATTTGTCTTTTTAAATTCTACCACTTGAAGTTAGATATACATTTGTCTTTTTAAATTCTACTACTTGAAGTTAGATATACATTTGTCTTTTTAAATTCTACT
>JABASC010001428.1:0-23580 GCA_019776185.1 Plutomurus gul | reverse complement strand
GGGGGGGGGGGTCAAAAATTTAGGACGTCTTTTATGGATGACCCCTTAAATGTATGTGTCTGAAAGTGTCAGGCATCTACAGAGTGATGCTGAATACTGATATTTGGAGTTTGAGTGCGGTTTTTCGTGCGCTGAAGAGTTCATAAGTAAATGCCTCCTTAGTAGCTCGCTGCCTTCAACAAACCAAGCTATTCGGAAATAATATAAAGCTTGTTGTTCAAGTTGAAGTACAGGTATATATGCATATATAGTACTCCTAATATTTGCCGTAGTGGATTTTGTGATTGTGATCGTTCTTAACTTCTTAACCCTCCAGCCAGGCTGTGCGTGTGTTAAAAAAGTTATATTACATTTTACTTTTCTGTCCAAATGTAATTGACCGAGTGAGTGAGCCGACATTCAAGTATTTAGATTTATAATTTAAACAAAGTAGGATCATGTGGAATTGTGTGAACCGATAAACCCGACTCGAGTCCAGAGGTGACTTATACAGAAACTGTTTGCACACAGTCAACAGTACACTGATTATTTTCATTTCCTAAATGTTGGAATTTTTATAATTGCAGGAGGCCGATTTACAACATGTTTCAGCACCAAGGTGAACCCCTCGATTCGGAAGCCGAAGCGGCAATGCCTCAACATGACAGACTGAATTCGGAGTTTGGAAATAGTGGCACTGCTAATCACACGTTATTGTTTGGTAATCAGTCGCGTGTTGAGGCCGATTCATCAACTGTCACTTCAAATGACAATAGCTTCATAGATGAAATACTCGAAAGTCGTGAAAATAATGAAGCTGAGGCAGATGCTGTTGAAAGTATTGCTAACAATCAAGTACAAGAAAACTACGATGAAGTTGCCGAAGAAGAAGCCTCAGGAAGTAATATCGCGGATAATGATACCCATAAGTATGTTTGAGCATATCGCAAAGTTATCATAAGGACAATCGGTATTTGGACAAATTGCATATACTACATACAATGTGTTTGATATATTTTACAGCAGCAATCAAGAAGAAATAAATCCGTATGCCTATCTAAATAGAGATGAGTTTTGCTCAGAACGCTTTAAGATCGAATTGAAGGGCCTACCCAAGTACTATGGCTATGGGGTGAGATAATGATTATGTACATTTGTAACCAATGTCATTCCCCTTGAGGTGTACAGATGTAATTATAATGTAATATGTAGTCCGAACCAACAGTGAGTGTGCAAAGAAACTTCTGAATGAAGTGTTTTTGGGTGGGCATGATACATTATCTTTGTTGCAATTCAAGTTTCTAGGTTTTTAGCAATTGTGAAAGCGTAAAAATTGGGATAACAGACAAACACATATACCACTAGAAAAAACTCCATTGAGGCTTTTCTTCTCACGCTCACTGTTGCATTGGACTATACCAAGATTTGTTTTAAATCCATAAACCTTTTTAATAGCAATTGAAGAAACTTTTAAATGATAAACTCCAGCTTAAGGCACACAAAATTAAACCTCTACAAAGCAGTGGCTGTGCTTTTGTAAATTTTCGTTGCGAAGAAGATAAACTCCAAGCTTTACAATCTATAAACGGATATGTTTGGAAAAAAGGGACTCTGTCTGCTGTGGTATATTGAATTTTATAGTTAATATCTACATATTTGGAGTTAATGCACAGAATATTAGTAATATTGTTCTTAAGTGTATAACTGGAAACCTGCTAAAGTCTTATTTCGTAGACAAGCACGTATGACTTTAAAAAGCCAAGCATTTTTGATATACTATTTCGCGAAATAGTAGGCTTCAAACAATGAGTGTCACTATAACTTGTCGCGCTTAGCGCGCAGCTTGACCTAGCCTTCCTAAGCAAGACCAAGTAAAATACATATTCTAACAAATGTATTAATTTCTAAGAATTTATAATTGTACCTCTTAGGCTGCTCGACCCGCACAAGATCCGCTTATACGTAAGCGTTCTTACCAACAAGCAATAGGAGAAGATGATGATTCAGAAGTCAAAGAGAGTGCAAAAGAAATGGTCCGAAAGGCAACAGCCCCTTGGTCGGACATTCCCTATGAAGAGCAGGTATTCCATTGTTAACCAATTACTTACATTATGCCTTTAATATTGAATCTAATGAACGCTTTGTTTCTATGATCCTATGTAGCTCGAGCGTAAAATGGGTCTGGTTAATGACGTTGTCAAGTTAATTTATAGGGGCATAGCTAATGTAAATTCGCACGTTCTGGCAAACATCGAGTACCCCGTAGAAAGCATTCTTCCATCTCCCACGAAAAGAGGTTACCGTAATAAATGCGAATTTTCAATTGGTGAGTGAAATGATTTTATTATTGTATACCACTTTGCCAATTTACTTGATGTGGTGGATACATTTGCTTGCAGGTTATAATCCAGATACTTCGGAGAAGACTGTAGGATTTCGTACTTCAAGCTACAAGCGAGGATCGACAACTGTAGGACCCGTTGATGATTTAACGCATATTCCAAAGATTATGGTGGATGTCGTAAATAGTTTTCAAAATTTTATTCGCACTTCGGAACCTGATTTTGATCCATACGATCCGGAAACACACAATGGATTGTGGAAGCAACTCACCGTTAGAGTTTCACAGACTAATCAGGTCCTGGTGGTTCTTCTTATCAGTGGACGGGTGAGGATTCTGAAACGGCAAATGCATTAGCCGAAATTACAGGGATCCTTCAAACTTTAAAAAATTTCTTAAATTTTGTTGCAGCACCTGGATCAAGAAATGCTGTCAAATATTAAATTAGCTATTAAAGAGTATTACTCTTCTGATCCAATTATTTCCACCTTTTTAATTAAGGTTACGGAATTTTCTGGAGAAGCTGAAAGGAATAAACCAGATATAATTTTTGGAGATGGGTACATAACCGAAGAACTGTTAGGTCTAAAGTTTCGAGTGTCGGCTGAAGCGTTCTTTCAAGTTAACACTACGGCCGCCGAGGTAATTTAAAACGGCATCGTGTTACATTAAATGCACATTTTATTGGTGTAACGCAATGTCAGTCTTATTTCATTGTAGGTTCTATACTCTACAATAAAATCGGTTGCCGGCATTGACGACTCCACCTCCCTCCTAGATGTGTGCTGCGGTACGGGAACTATTGGACTTTGTCTTGCCAATGAATGTTCTCAAGTAATTGGTATTGAAATAAATGAAGACTCGGTGTCGGATGCTAAAGTGAATGCTGCTCTGAATGGACTGGAATTAAAATGCCGATTTTATGCTAGTAAAGCGGAAAATGTTTTGGAAGCTATATGCGGGATGGTATCATTTGAAAAAATGGTTGCGATAGTTGATCCGCCTCGTGCCGGCCTTCATAATAAAGTCATCCACACGTTAAGAAGAAATGAAAAATTTCAAAAGCTGGTTTACATTTCCTGTGATCCAAAAGCGGCACTTAAGAATTTTATAGATCTTAGCCGTCCTGTATCAAAGAACTATAAGGGAGAACCGTTCTACCCAACCAAATTTATTCCAGTTGACCTTTTCCCTGATTCTCCTCATTATGAACTCATAATTGTGTTTGAACGTATGCCGGCTAACAACCGAGTAAAAAGTGAGAATTCTTCCAATTAACCGGTCCGTGTTTGTGGACACAATTGTAAATTTTCAAACCTGATTTTGTAGTCACCATACCTTTTTATAAACTTGTGACTCAAAATTCACAATGAACACAATTAAATGACTTGTTTTCGTACGTGGCGGTTGTAATATCTGTTATTTTTTTTGTTGAGGTTTATTAGTGTGAGGTTAGAGCTGGGCCTTTACCTTATCATTAAATACAAATAGAGTGTTATTTGCCATAAATTTTAGAATTTCATTCAATTCTGTCATTTATTTCCAGCTTTATTTCAAAAGGCTTTCATGTCTAGCTGCTAGAATAGTACATGTTTCAATTTTATTATTTTAAGTTATTTTCCATAGATTCAAACCGTATAATTTTTATTTAGCTGTTCTAATTATTATATAATAATGGAAACACTTTCACATCATATAAATATAATATTCAATCTATTTTACCAATTCCTCGCACAACATGTAATTTTGTTATGCAATCAGCAGATCCTGCATAATAATACAACGTTAAGTTTGACATAGTATTGCAAAAGTTTCAAGAAGCGTCAAATATAAATATGTAATATATGATATACCTATTTATTTTTATGACGTGCATCAAGCCTTCAAAATATCAATTTGTAACAGGGATACAACATTAATTTTGTCTATGTAAATATTTTAAACCATGTTTGCATATACACATTACACAAACATTAACATTTTATTGAAACTACATTTCTTAATTAATCAATGTTAAATATTATGTACTGCATGTTAAAGTACTAATGCATTTCGAATACGGCTGGGTAAACTTTCTATACTCACTCGTTCTCTGGATTGTATTGTATGCATGAAGCGAAATAGGAACCTTTGCAAAAAATTGAGATTTGAGATTGTGCAAGAAAAAAACGGAAAAGCATCTTACAATTAGTAGCGTCTGGCTAATCAACCAATTCCCAAAAACGCCAAAAATTAAATAATGGTCTTTGTTTAATCATTGACCTGGAATTTCTTCGTACACAACAAATACAAATAGCGTGATTGTTTATAATTACAAGTCACCGAAACGAAACCGTATAAGGAAATTTGGATTCAATAATGCGAACGAATTCATATTATATACTATAATAATCACAAATCTAAGAATAAATTGATTCGAACAACTATTTCAGCATTAATAATTCATTTGAGGGAACTAATCTCTTAAACTATAAATACAATAAACTAATTTCCACAAAATATTTTCCCGCAGTCCTTTCAATACAATTCTAATTTAATTGAGGATGAAGAAGGGTTTCACTCACTCTCATCTCAAGTCTATAGTCTAGTAATAAAATGCATTCCTCAATTGTAATAAGATACTACTTTGCCGCACATTTTACACATATATGTTTGATCCTTTTTGTCCTCGAGATTGGGTCAATGTGAACCAGTGGTTGCACGATGGGTTGGGGGAATGTCTGTGAGAATCGTCAGAATATTGTTTTGGTTGAGATATTTTCTGCTTGGTTTTGGTAAGGTTACGTTTTAGGTTTTCCGCTTCGATTTTTGCATGATCTGGCAAAAAGCCTACCCTATCTCTATCCAAAAAATCACAAATCGGAGTAAAAAAGGAAGAAAAAAAACTACCCTGACCAAAAACGAGAAAAAAAATACCTTAAAACAATGTTATGATAACAGTCCGCCACGTTTCCACATCTACCTACCACATCGTGCAACCACTGGTTTACATTGACCCCAGATTGTTCACTGTGTGCCTGTCTTTGACAAATTATTCGAAGATTTTGCCTATTTGTTTTAGTATACATACATGTTATTTAGCTTTTTTGTACGAAATGTACTTTTTCTGTTGAGTGCACTTTGGGGCATTATGAAAAGTCGTTGCTCCTCTCGTCCACTCCTCGCCCAAATCGTTACGTTTTTGTACGAACTTTTTTTTAGAAATGAGAGTTGGATTTTTTGTGAATGAAATACTGACCAATGTAAGCAGAGAGCTACAGCATTAGATTATGGGGAGTTCCAAAAAAAACCGGACTAACGACCAACAATAAACCTACTTACTATTACATATACATACCCGCATCGCCTTTGGAAGCTATTTCTAAGAAATAATATTACTTTATTAATCGTTATTCAGTCTCCATTGACAAAAATAATAATAAAACAGTTTTTATATGCCTTGGTCTTGTTCTAAGTTAGTTTGTACCCTGAAAAATTTCTAGCTGTCACACACGTCGTTAGCCATTTTCTAAATACATCTAACCCTCACACCACCAGGAAACTCAGTACCCATGAAAGTACGAAAATTTATTAGGGGCAATATTGGATACAGGAAATAGTCGTTGAGCAGCTGAGCAGCATGTTTTTTGGACATTTTACGAAAATATAAGATGTTGATACGAGACTTTATACCAAGTTATGACATGAGTAGATGCTCACATGAAGAGTAATATGAATGTGCTGATTGCGATTCTCTGACTGTTGAAGGTGAATTTACGAAACACTGGTTGGACACCTTTCAGTTGCAACCAACATTGTATTTAATAAATAAGCAACCATCAGAATAATTATTATTTGATTGATGGTCGTGGAAGCTGTGGGGTCAAATTATTGAGCACACATTTCTTGAGACTTCTTTTGAAAATATGTTACAAACAACAATAATTCCACTTGGAAACATAGCGAGAATATTGATTTCAAGCAGGTTCAGCTCAAAAGAAAGTGGCAAGTGGTAAATATTGAATCTCAGGGATATTGTGTGCCGGTGTTGATAAGCACGCCATTAAGAATAAGAATACGTGTTCCTACACAATTCCCAATATCGCAATGCGCTTTGTATATTGGTGCTTGTACCAAATCTTACTTAATAATAGTAAAAACCATCGCAACTCCACGCGGACAGAGAAGGAATAATGGTTTCAATTTTACATACATAAAATACATACAGCTATCTGTAGTACAATAAAACCATGGAATACTGTCTCATTTATTCAATTTCCCTTGAAAGATAAACAAACAAACAGATACAGAAATTTCACAAAGCAGTAGCCTACGGGCTTCTCAGTTTCACACCACATCACGCAAAGGGGAAACAACGAAATGATTAATGGTGTGCTGAAAAGAAAGTTCGATTACAAAGAAAGCAATCGAAATGAAATTGGAGAGAAATTATCATTTAAGAAAAGTGGCCATAAAGGTCTGTGCGCTCCAGTTTATATGTTCGCAGCGATATTGACAGAGGTCTTGAAATTCTCCGTACGTGAAGTCTCATCAATAAATTATGTCGGGACGATGACGACATCAACTAAATAACATACAGAAAGACACCATCGCAAAGCTTCTTCACACACACACACAAGAGACTCTTGTAGTTTTCTCCTAAATTGCTCACCACTACACACTGCTTACATACATACATTGCAGCACTAGATATCCATACAACAACCATACACTACAACTACGAATATATGATGATGATGGCAGAGAGGTGAGTGAAAGAGTGTAGGCAAGCTGTCACAGTAGAAGCGAATCATTTCATATTTATGACTTTTAGCAAATCAAGCGTCTCCCTGCCTCTACTCTCACCACACGTACATACGTACACTCGAGTCAACCGACTTGAGACGCAGAGACCTGCACAGTGAAATCTGATTATGTGCACCCGTCTATACTATACCTATATACACTACACACTTACATGTATTCCATCATTTCTCCACTGTAGACACCACAGCAATGCTGGAGCCGAAGATGCCAATGTCAGAGCTCTCATATCCATATCTCATTGCTTGCAGATAGTTTGTAGGCCAATTCGGCGAGTGAGTGACAGGTGACGACCAGCAAAGCGATAACAACCGCAGCCAACGGAACCACGCCGGACACCGTACCACAGCCAAAACCGAGAAAGGGGAAAGCAAAAGCAGAAAAGGGAAAGACAGCGTTCATCATAGAAATTACGACAATTCCATACACAAACACACTTCGCTTTGCATATATATATATATATGTATATATATGTACATGTCCCATAGATTCGTGAATTTACAATGACCCATATTATATCTCTGTATGCTCGCTGTGTCTCTCCAATATGTATAGCACATACTTCTCAATTCACTTTCTCGATATAAAGCTAGATATGGTTATAGATTCTGCTGCTGACTGCCCTCCAATAACACAATATATATACATACACTACTTGTGAGTTTTAAATCATTTAGCATTGGTTGATTGTGTCGTTAATATTCTTGCCCATTGTCTCCTTCCAGAAAAACACTCACTATTACAATATGTACTACTAGGATATCGTTCCATGTCTCTCTCTTTCTATCTCTAGGCTGTGCTCAGTAATAAATGGAGTGGAAAAGTGGGCGCTCAGGCCAACCCCTCCAGGAGGATTGTCTATAAGAATGCACACACATTGAACTAGACGACTGTCTTCGTGTATTGTGTATGTGGATGATTGTTAAACCTGGTGATCTACTTACCTACAGACGTGCACTTTCTTCAGGGCGCAAACACTGTGTGTGCATACAAATACAATGTATTCGGGCAGTCTAAACAGAACAATAAATGTCTTGGAAGTGCGCTCCGCTTTTCTTCGCCCATCGGCTCTCCCATCGATACTTTGTCTGTGAGATAAACGAGAGTGATTGCATGAACTACACGGCTAAGCGGTGACAGTACACCGTTTGTGGGTGAGAGGTGAGAAGTGTTGGGAAAAGAGGCTTCACCTTCTTTTCAGCTACGATCATTCACTCACTCAGTTAGGGCTACTAGTACGTACACCTAGTACACAGGAAGCACATGTTTCCTCTGGACTGCATGTGTACCTACAACAACTCTGAGTTGGCTATCAAGGGTAAGGGAGTGGACGCTTTCAGTGGCTACGAGGACGGACTATTAAATGACTGCTTTCATGTGCGTCTCCTTCGTTGGCCAGCCCTAACAAACTTATTGTCACGTTACCCGGTGCTCATTATTCCGTGACGCTCGTCGTTTCTTCTCTTCGTCGTCGTCGACAGTGCACATTCACGCTACGTCTCTTCGTACGGCTGCAACGGAGGTGTGGGTTCCACAGAAGCATAGCCTGAGCTCCACCAAAACTTTCTTCAAAGGATAAAGTGAGTTAAAAAAATTTCATACATGCACTATAGAAAAAGTTTCATATATGCACTATATAGAAAAAGTTTCATAGATTTTGCACTCATTGTTTATTTAGAGGGAAAGTACTTTAGTATACATTAAAATGAGTCGGTTAGTGTAATGGTTCAATTATAATTAGACAGTTGTTTATTTCAAAGTATCTTCAGTTCACAACACGTTTAACTTCTGTAGACTCTGCGTAATATTATTTAGTATATCCAGTTTCGATCTTGAAAGCCGTTTGTGGAATACTTGATGAAATTAAAGGCAATAAGTACAGTCTAGAAGGGTAGCCGTGGAATTCTAAGTAAGGAAATGTTTTGAATTAATCAGTTGTGAGCCCACAATTAAGACAGTGAATTATTCGCTATTGAAAAATGATACTCCCTTGGGACACGCTTCCGGAGGAATGTAGCATATGTAAGTCTTTATTGCCTGGCATAGCATATATTCGTGCGATTTACTTATTTGGTCATTATACATTGCGCATTACCTTGTCAACCTTGAGACATTGAAGATGTTATATCTGTAATTACAATTTTCTCTCATTATCTGTCACTAAAAATATATAATTTCATGTAGACATTTGAATTCGGAATGTAGGGGGAGCTACAGAACAATTTATCATGTGTTTTTAGGGTATTCGAAAACTACACCATGGTCTTACCGATGCAGTTGATTTTTGGTGAAAGTGAAGTCCAGTTTAGCGGCAGACCTATCTGTCCACCCCACGTCTGCAAACTTAGAAAATAATAGTAATAGAAAGAGAAAGAGATAAATCAATAATAAATTAGAATTTTGACAATATTTTTAATAATTTAATCGAAAGTTGAAATTTATGATTTTAAAGCCAAATTTGCCACATGCAGTAAATAACAAAACTAAGATCCTCAACGAAATTTTGTATTTTCCTCTATTTTCTTGCATGAAAACACGGTTAACTTTAGGGCAGTGTAGCCTGAGTTGATAGTATACCATACCATCTAAAATAGTGGTAAACTAGGAACTCAAGGCCAGTAAAGGATCAGCGTTAACGTTACAGCGCATTGACAGTGTAGCTGCTACCAATGAATTTGCATGTTTCGCCAGTTAACCCTATTTGTTTACGATCGTAGTGTTGCTGGGAGCATAACGCTGTCACGCTGAAACAACAACTATAAACGCAATTCCAATAATAATTTTTCAGTAAATTAATTCCTTGCTCTTATCTTCTTAAGAAGTCACTGTTTTCTATTAACAGACTATTTTTCAATGGGGATTAATGACATCTACTTTTAAATTTGAAAAAATTGTCCAGAGCCTAATGAATGAATTGGTTTTTTATAACAAACCCTTTCAAATGGAACAAGACAATAAACTTGTTGTGATCTCCATCTGCATGATTCTAATTAAATATTAAAATGTTTTTTTTAATCAATTATTTTATGTTCACATTGATTTCTATTGGAAATCCTCAATTTTTGTTGTCCTTAATTTTCATTCACCAATCTTGTCCGAAAACGATGTTATGGTGACATTGACTTTGGGGAGTGAATGAGATATTAACGTCCTCCCCCAAAACCACCCGTATACAGCTAACGAGTGCACGCATTAGATAGAATATTTATTTTAACTCCTCGGGTCGTTCAAAAGAATTTAGAATTCTAGCGAATATGGTGTTCGGTGGTCACTCTATCAACATATTAAGATGACAGGAACTTTATTATTAATATTTGTTGTTGAATGATGAAAGGGGCGCATGCATTGGTTTAGCCAGTGAAGCGACGCGTTGGCTACGTTTCGAGGGGCGCCTACGCAAACAAATGCACATATGTACAGAAAGAGTGCAAACATTTTCGTCGCGTAATTATGTCGCAGAGACATGGAGATATTTTGCATGTTATTTGAACAAGTACATATTGGCAGGAAATTCTCAAGTAGTTTTTGTATATGGACTTTAGGACAATATTTATTGGTACACTTTTTAAAGAAAGACTTTTCCGTATGTGCCACTAGCACGATTTTTTAGTGCAGAGAACGGTTCAAGGTTTGCATAAATGTACGTAGTACTTGTAAACCGTAACTAGTAATTGCATAATAGAATACTGGATGAGAATGGAGAGATGTACGTATGATTGGGAGTGCACTTATTCTCTGTTCTATTTCGTTGTAGTGGTCGTCAAGTGAAAATCCATGAGTTGACAACCTTCACGTTTTCGAACAATATGTCAAATCCAGGTGTTCTCCCTGAATTAGCGCATTGGCTAATCGCAACAGTGTCCAGCAGAAGGAACTAAGTGATTACAATTGTGCAACGATAACAATAATAACGACGACTCAATTCTGAGACAGTGAGTTGAACGCTTTTAAAATCCACCGTAGCAAAAAATACTAAAGCCGCCAGCCACCATGTTACCCATTCTAATGGTTTTGGGATGTTTGACGGGCATTCAGAAGAATTGCGACCGCCCTTCGCCAATCATGAATTGTAAGTCTAAAATTCTGCACCAAAAATTCTTTCAAAATTCCCATGCAAATATTTAGTAAGCAAATATATATTGCATATATTTTTTGCAAGGATTGAATTCGTCATTTCTTTTGAAATCAGTATGAAAGCAAAAGACAATGATTGGAGAAATTAAATGGATCTTAAGATGTAAAGAAAATATATTCAGCATTATTAAGGGAACGCAGGTTCATAATCTATTTACTAATGCTGACTGATATAAAGTGAAGGCATTAGAGCCTTTGCCCCTACGATTCTACTATCTACTGTGCTCATTAGCATATAATTTCATAAATATTTTTTTACTATATTGATTATTACTCAGGGAGAAAATGAAAACAAAGTAAAATCGAATCATGTTTACATTTTTTAGAATAAATAAATACTACTTTATGTTTGCAAACGTTTAGTATGCAAAAAGGTTTAAAACGTATACTAACTTAAACTCCCATGCAAGGCTGATTTTCGTTTATGGAAAGCACCAGGAAACGGGATGGAAAATTGCTTCTGTATAAAAGTTTACAATTTCCCTTTTTCTCACGTTGAGCCATTTTGCCAATTCGCAGTTTTTCCAATTTCCCACCTGTATTTCCTATTTAAACATTGATAATGATGTATTGTGTCTATGTACGCAATCATTGTCTGTGGCCAGATCAACTGAAGAATATATGGAACCCTACGAATCCTTTTGCCTCCCGAAACTTCCAAAATGGAACATGGATCTCAAACAGGGCTCAAGTGGACCACAGAGCGCTGGTTGGGCAGAAAGTGAGAGTTGCCGTTGTCAATGTAAGAACAATATTATCGTTATTTAAGTAGTACTTCAAAAGTCTCCTAGCATGGCTTGATCAAAAACCAAATTTCTAACGCAAAAAAAATTGATTCGAGGGTTTTGTCGTTACAGGAAGCCCCTTGGGTTGACAAGGTCAGCAGAACGGACAACCGGACGTTGGAAGGCTACGCGAAAACAGTATTGGGGGTATTTAGAGAAGTTCTGGGATTTGATTGGGAAATTGTGCTGCCTGAAGACGACGAAAACTGCGTGGGCTTCTACGACAATGGGAACTATACTGGTGTTATGAGATTGCTGCTTGAGGGTGTTAGTTTTCCATAACTAAAACAAACATATTTTTCATGGCTGCAGCCTACGCAAACGGTTTTTTCCTTGCACGAACAATGACGGTTAATTGATTCTGTGTGTTCTTCAATAGAAAGCTGATTTTGCTCTTACGTACATGAGTCTTATCCCTGAGAGAACGGATGTGCTGGACTTCTCAAGACCATTTGGAGAAGAGCGGTGGGTTATCATGATGAGTAGACCGCAAGAGACGACGGATGGGGACGGTCTCGTTGCTCCCTTTCAGACAGAAGTACGTTCATTCACTTTCTCCACATTTTAGTCTACAGTAGAATGCTTTCTTCATGCTTTAATGACTTATTCTATGGTAAACTTATGAAAATTGATTGCACGCTGCGTAATTTCACTTTAATATTTCAACATGAAGATGACACGCTTTTACACAAAGAATTAGATTGTTTTAGTTTTTGTTGGAATATTGGCCTTCGACTTGCTAAACAATCGATGTATTAGCGTAATTTCCTTTTTACAGTTCAGCTGTGTACACTTGAATACACAGGGAATTTATTGGTGTGACCCATTCCTGTTAAACATTCTCTCGCACATCATCAATAATCGTCTCTGTCAATTTTGTGTATAATTACTTCACAGTTTATGTTGCTGAGCAAACACATGTGTCTAGTAAAATTAAAAAGCATATGGTAACCTTCAAAGTCCATAAAGCCAAGCACGAGCATTTGCACACCGCTAAAACCGTTCATAGAAACTGTAGCAGTCCAAAGAAAAGCGGAAATGTTGGTTTCTAATAGTTCGCAAAACAAATAGTAACCTATGTTCCTGTACGACAAACCATTCTGCAAAAGATATACATTCCTGTATATAGACATTATAAACCAATGACAACAAAGTGATTAGAAATTTTGAGTCGCATTTATTGCAAATCATATTTTTGCTTTTTCACCCTTTCAAATACAAGCCATTTAGAATTGTAACTCCAAATAACATTTGGTTACAGTGTAATGTCATATTATTTGCCAAGGTTATAGCTAATTTCTTGCGTAATTCGTTAGTGAAATAAAACAGGTACATCATTGCATATTTTCGCATTCATCCAGTCTTTCTTAGAAGCGTATTAGAACAATACCTTTACGGTAGAAACTGCAGTCTCCATCCTTATTTCCTCTATTCATAAAGTGTGTAGTGGACAAGTTCTTTGTTTACAGAATGTATGTATGTGCGCACAGGTTGTAGCGTTTGTCCTTTGTCCTGTAGCGGTGGGAGCAGATAAGGAGCTATTACACGTCATGGTGCTTCAGAAGTTAATCTATAGGTAAAATATGAAGCATTAAGGGTTAGATAAAAATAGTGCCTAGTTATTTTCATATGTGGAAAGTATAATTGCTAGCTGAGTCGTAGCTCCATTATGGATTGTTACTGAGACGACGAACCGCTATTTCAACCGAATACGCAGACAGGCATTTTTGCATTCACAACAAGTAAGCCAGCATGACCTGTAAGCCTCATTAGAAAATGATGAAGCGCCGAAGCATTCAATTTCCATATTCGGCAATTCAGTGGTGGTCGTTAAATATACAGTTGATTTTTCATGAGCAAGTTCAATAGATGTATTCTGCTATGTCAGTATGCCATCAGTACAGTACACGTGTACCCACTCTAGGAAGTTTAACTGATTGCACATATGCCAATGTAAAAGAATGTAGGGGCTTTACGGTGCACACTCTAAAGGGCTGGATAACCATCAGGAAAGAAATTTCTTCTTCTTCCCGGTACCGTGTGTACAGCGTATTAAAACGTTCGATTTAGCCAGACGACAATAAATGTTTGCTCGTTTGCAGTGGTACTTCTGCTTAATGCACACTTGCATTCTCAATTTACAATCTTAAATGCAAAATTTGATTCAATTATTTGCATCTAAAGGTGTGTGCAATGTATAATTTGATTTTTTCTCCGCGTATTTGTGTACATTTTAATTGTATGTAGACATTTGCACATTCGTATTGCGTTGTGCATTTCAGTGTGGCTTGTATTATATGCGTACTCTATGAATATTGACAGATATAATCTATCACGCACTCCAAACGATGTACTGAAAAGATATACCTAAGCTTAATGTATTTAGTATTACCGTACCGTCACTGGTTACGCTATAAAATATGTAAAAAGGAAGTATGCATGTGGCCTGGCTGACCCGCTTATGACAGCTATGATATATAGCAATTAGGTGAAGAGGTTATGGTTAATGGAGACGAATGATAAAACGTGTAGACAGTTCTTAAAGGCATATGGATAGTAGGATCATCACCAATCAGTTAGGATACCTAGTGGGGGTCATGAATTGGTTCTATGCATAAATTGTGCACGAAATTCCAAATACGAGTGGGGCCCACAACTGGTCTCACACATATATTTCCTTTATATAAGTTACAAGGGTTTGTTGGTTCAAGTGGCTTGCTTTCTCCTCGAGTGTGGAGAAAGTGGGGGTGAAATTCTGAAATGCATTGATGAGGCGGCCTGGTTCTTGTCGTAATTTGTAGGTGTATGTACACACACACCAACACGTATTTTGTGGTGGAAAGGAAAGAACACACTTTCAATGCAAATAGGCATCATTGTTACTGCGATCGTCATCAAGACGTTTTTCATAAATAATCAGGTTGCGCTATCATGAAGGGAATACATATACAATGTGCGCAAAGCATTTAAATAAAGAAGGAGAATGGTCTCGTGGCCAATCCCTTGGAAACCTTTAGCCACTCTACTAATTGTCCGATTTTACTTATAAGATTAGACAGAAGCGAAAAATAAGATAGTATAGATAATATGTAGTGTACATTAACTACATTACAATGCTCTCAACTCAAGTACAAAGCAATCAGAAAGTATTGATTCATTTGTATATATTTTTTATCTACCTAAAACTCCCGTGTACAAACTACTCAAGCTCAGTAGGAGACCTTCATACAATACTCACAATTCACAAACTTAACTACAAGTGCTTATGAACAAACAGTAAAAAAGCGTTGCTGGGATCGATAAAACTCGAGACTTTGTCCGCTCCTCTAAAAAAAATTCACACACATTCACATTTTTATGTGAATCAAGCATTTTTGAAATTCTGTACTTACTTAATTGATATATTAATTTGTATTATAATACAGCATAATGTATCATATGTTGTTATATATTATAACAACAATTGTTTTTAGATAAGACTCATAGAAAACCGAAAACCTTCTCTGTCCCATAGGCAAAGAAATACCTTAAATTAAATGTAATTTTCGAAGAAAATTATTACCATGGTTAAATCGATCCCAGTTCTAAACTACCTATCGGGTGTAGTATAACTGTAGATTCTGTTTCCCGTTTGATAGGGAGTGTATTAGTATTACGTGGTGGTAGACTTGTTAAATCCGACTGGTTCGTACTTGGCTTATTGCTTACTTACCTGTGTCCGTGTCCTATCAAAAGTCTCCAAGGAACAAGACGATATGTACATAGCGGAAAACAACCCATTTAGAAATCTACTTATCTATGTCAGTATCTTTGTCGTGTTGTTCAGAAAGCGTCCACCTTTATGAATTCTTAATGTAGCCTTTTGCATGATACACACCACTAAAAGTTCATAAGATATTCAGTAGCCAGCTTTTTCAACTTATCATGTATAGATGCATGTAGATACGTGATACGTATGTGTACCATATCATTTGACCCACGTTTTATCTTACCAAGGGCTTATTTTACTGTCTTATTCATTTCTCAAGTTATGCATCTTCACCATTCTTAGAATATAACCATTCATCTGTTCTCGTAATTCTTAATTGTTGAGAATTAAAGGTCAAATTGTCTGGAGCGTAATTTTTTTCAAATCTATGCTTTCATCCACAAAGGATTGTCTCAGTTCATTTAACACATCTGAAAAATTTGTTTGATTGAAATTGTTAATGCGAAAACAGGGTAGTATTGTATGTATAGCGGTTTCCCCTTAGATGGTGGATGCTTCAGGGTGTGTTATGCAGGTGTATTCCAAGCTACCTATAGAAATTCGAGATATTTAAATGGTAAAAGTTCAACTTTTTTCACCTTGGGAATCAAAATGTGTACAGAATGCCATTGATATCTGAACGCTTTTTCTTAAATATAACAAAGAATGCATTGGAAATCCACATCGTTGTATTTCCATGCCCCTCAAGTTAATAAAAGTTGAAATTTCACAGAGGGTCAGTGTTTTTACCTTATCATTATTGTCATTATTACTACAGTTGCTCTACATACAAAGTTTTCTTTAACTTGAATTGGTTTTTCAAAAGGCTTTACAACCTGCACATACAGATATTAATATTAGTCTAGGCATTGTATGCATAACTTTTACGGAACACCAATTTCTGTCTAAATTTCTTTGAAAGCATGTTTCCTTTGTGTTGCACAAGGAAACAAAAGAATTACAGTTTAGGAATTGTGGTGTCATTGGTGCCTATATAAGTATGCATGGGACTCGCACACATAATCAAACAATACCTATACCCCATCTAGTATATTAGGACTAGTTCACATACATTAGATGCTCCGATATTAATTACGAAGAGTTACTACTTGAAACCATTCATATCATCGGATTATCGGAGAAAGGTAATACGACGTTCTTGAGTGAACTAAATTGAAAATATGTGTAAGCTAGATTACACATATGCCTTGCACTGCCCACACATTTGTCATAGTTCTAAAATTGTAACATTGATAAATATTGTACATGGAGACAATGGAGAGTACGTAGTGTAACCTTGTGCCTCTCATCCAGTTTTTCTTATAGCTGATCGAATGTGCCAATACTTGTTTCTACGATTCATTAGTTTAATGCGCCGTCATAAATTTTTAGTAGTGTAGCATAAACATAAGCTTCGAAGAAAGACTTTGATGTGCAGGAATGTATATTGAGGCTATGCAGCATAACGACTGGGTTTTAGAAATTGCTACGCTACTAATATGATTCGCTTAACCACTTGTACTTCACATCACTTCACAGCACTTCTGCTCAGTGCTGTCGACGAATGAATGTAAAATTCCAATTTATTAAAATGCCATGCACCTATATAGTTAATCTTACACGTGATTTTTAATTTATCACCAAAATATATTTTGTGTATACCCAAGATTCCGGGTAACATGGAACATTTTCTATTTTCAGGTGTGGTATTATCTGTTCGTGTCTCTGATACTCATGGGGCCAGTCTGCTACTTGCTCATTCACTTTAGAGCTTGGGCATGTAAAGGTCACTACACACTGGCCAGCACTTACTCAATGGGGCATTGTGTTTGGTTCGTCTATGGTGCATTGATGAAACAAGGCTCAGTTCTCAAACCAATCGCGGGTAACTAATATTAATATTTGCAATTTAAAAAAAGGAAAAATGACACCCAAAATGGAAGCACTGTTTCATGGGTGAAGCGAATATGCAAATAAATGATTTTTTTAGGCCCAACAAGCAATACTACAATATTATTCCAATAATCTCTCCTAAAACAAAACAATGATTTAAAAAAATAGCTTGCTTTGAAATTTCGTGGTGAATCCTCTTTTTACTGTACTGGCCCTTAGAAGCAAGTAATTAAATACTTCATGCAAAAGTAATTATCGCCTGTCATTCATAAAATGTCCAATGAATTCTGCTGGTGAGCCGATTGGTATCTCACACTTCTAGCGGTATACCCATTCACTTGACAAGAGTTTGTTTAGCTTGAACAAACAGTGCATAAACACTACACAAAAATCGAACGAATGTGTGACACTTTAATATTGGAACCACAACACAATTAGTTCAAGGTTTTGCTGCAATTAGTGTAAGCATTTGAAGTTATTTATACACGTTATTGGAAACCACAGAGTAGCACCCTTTCTGTACAGTTTACAGTGTACAATGCACCCCCGATAAGTGGCCAAGTGGTGGGCGTGCTATCTTTATAGAGTAGGATACGGAACGAGTCAATTCTCGTAGTTAATATTTACTCTTATACTATCTGAGTCGATAAGATCAATAATGTTTTCTATCCCTATCCTGGCCATTCGTGCAAAAACCTTTGTGCAAAATTTGTCGGTGATTAGAAAAGTTTGCCTACACGTTTAATTACTGCTTATTATTTCCTGCGTCAGGTATCCGTTTCTTCTTAGTTTAAAAAGTATGTCAGCGATGTTATTCATTTTCCCATTATTTAATGATGAGAATTTGAACAACTGGTTGTCTTTATGCGTGCTGAGCAGTCTGCATAGAAATTTCTTAGAAATTACTACCATCAATGCTGAACACATTCTGAAAATATAGTTTTACACACTATACCAACAATATGTAATTGTGTAAAATGAGATATCTATATTGTATAATTACAATTTAAATTTGGTTGAATATAGAGAATGCACCGTTTATACATGATCATGAATTGTGATTGTTTGCACAGATTCAACTCGAATATTGTTCGCAACGTGGTGGATATTTGTAACGATACTAACTGCTTTCTACACGGCGAACTTAACAGCTTACCTGACGCTGTCGAAGATTCCCATACCATTTGACAGTTTGGAGAAAGTAGGCTATCGAGATTACTGGATAGCCCGTAAAGGAGACACTTTGGAGGCAGTCGTCAAGAGCAAATCTACACCGAACGACCCGGATAAGGGTTTATTTTATTACAAGGTAAACACCTCACCCCGTATTCTTGTTTCACGTTTATCATCCTGTTGACGAATGAATGGCTTTCTAATTCAATGTGTTTGGATAACTTTCTAACGTGCAGAATGGACAGCGGTGGCCAGAGTTTGACAAATTGCGTTATAGGTATGGCAGTGGCTACGGAGAATTCAAAGAAAACTATACGGATATTATTGAGATGGTTCGACGACAGAGTACGTCACTGAATCTATTTTTCCATTCATTTGTACATTTGGGGGCAGGTGTTCTCATTTCACCCATATTTATGATCTAGAGTACCTTTTGATTGACGAGCAAAGCCGAGTAGAGCGAATCGTGTACAGAGATTTCCGGGAGCAGTCCAGGAAAAATACACCATTGCATAAACGGTGCGCATTCATCATGTCACGGCAACCGGCTCTGAGGATTCCCTATGGATTTGCATTCCCCAAGAACTCTACCTTAAAACCACTCTTTGATCCGATGTAAGGCTTAATTGTTTTGTAAGACTTGTTTTATCTTATTCTAAGTAATCTCTGAGATTTATTGTGATTTTGAAAATGACAGAATGGACAAGTTGACGAAAGCCGGGCTATTTAGTTACTGGCGAAGGCAAGATTTGCCGGTGAAGGATCCCTGTTCGGCAGATTCGGATTTCAGAGAGCGGCAGCTCAGAAACGGTGATTTGATGACCACTTACATTTTGTGCGGCTCCGGTTACATCCTCTCGTTCGTCTCCTTTGTTTGCGAATGCGTCTACAAGTTTTTCAATTCAAGAAAGAGTGAGTGGACCAAATCTATACAATTACTACTTATGTATATTAATATTGTTATTGTGTGAGTAAAATGAAATCTGAATCGTTTCAGTGCAAGGACAACTAGTACCTGCAGAGAAACAAATAGGATTTTACAAAGGAAACTTGACAGTACCTGCAGGCGCGCCCACTTTCTTCGATACAGACAAATTCTTGAAGAACATTAATGGGAGGGACTACGTGGTTATGAAAACACCAGATGGAAGAACAAGGCTGGTGCCTAAGAACGATGGGCTCCAAGCCTTACAGCCAGTGTATAATCCTCCCCCGCCAATTAATTATAATTACATGTCCTAAGTCGTTATACAATATATCTAAGCAAATGTTAAATTGTAACTGCTATATATATTTAACAACTACATACGTAAGTGCTTGACGCGTATTTTGGTGGAAAATGTATTTATGTACCTGTACCCAATCACTAAGGGAACGTCCATAAACTACGTAGACAAAAAATCGCAATTTTTGACCCCCACCACCCCCTGATGTAGACAGGTGTAGACATTGAGTGACTCCCCTCCCTCCTTCCACGTAGACAAACCCAAGTTTTTACATTTTTCAAAAATTTATTATTTACCTTATGAAAACAGGAAAAGTAAAGATTTCAATTAAATATTTTACTTGTATCAGGTTGGTAATCGTAATTAGAGTTCAGTTGAAATCTCATCCTCAAAAATGGATTTAGACCACATTTCTGGTGATTTCCATCACAGATTCAAGCGAACTATTTCTTTCAACTTTTAAATTGTTTATAAAATCGCAATCTACGTGGACATCATAGTAGACCCCCGCTCCCTATTGTAGACATCCGTGGACATCTTCGATACCCTTACCCCCTAATTTTGTCTACGTAGTTTATGGACGCTCCGTAAGGCCCAGCAATGTATTAGCAGCAGATGAATAGAATCGCTCATATCCTCTAACTGAACTGTTTGTCTAATTACAGTGTACCTTCTTCGAACTAAATGAAGCACATCAGCATTGTTTAGAATATATATATTTGTTGTCACTTTGATATTGTGCTGTGTTGTAATGCTCGTGTCACTAAAGTTCCATGTGGATATCGGGGAAAACTATCTTTCTCACTATTGTTAGTTCACACAGATAGACGAGCGATGTACTGTTTAGAAAAAAACACAATCGTAGTCATAGATTTGGAAATTAGTTCTAAAGGTTGGTCTGAGATCTGACCTAATGATTTGGGGGGGGCTTTCGGTTTCAAATATAAATATCCGATTGCCACCATGGGGGTATTTCATATAACTTGTAAACATGTATTTACAACGAAAAACTTGTAAATCACCATGACGACAATGTTATAAGGATAGGGACTGACAAGTTTTTCGTTGTAAATACAAGTGTAAAAGTTGTATGAAAAATGGCACAGGTTTACACATATAATTGTACACCATAAATCGGGCAAAAAGCATGGTTGTGAAGGGACCGAAATACTTTTGAATGTGATGAGGAAAGCTGAAGATTTCTTTAATTTAGATTTACTTTGTTTGCAACTATACCTATGTAAGTATTTACGCATTCAAAATGGGAAGCTGGGAGGTACGGTCTTATCCTTTGAAGGTTAATTGTCTCGTCCCATATTACTTTTATGTTAATTTGAGTCAACTTGAGGTTAGCTTATTTTTGAAAATTTAGGATTTTCGCTACCAAACATTGGAATACGAAGTATGGTCAGTTCCCTCTCGTGCACTGCAATCCTTTTTGGTGTTAACCATTACTGTGACTTTCTTTCCCAACGATAACGATTTATATTATTTGATTTCATGAACTTGCAATGGAAAGTAGTGCAGCTTCTAGCCGTATAGCGATTGAATAAGGCAGAAATTAAACTGGCAGGGAAACGTACATGTTATTTAGACGTCAAATATCAAAAAATCAAAACTCTAATTTTTCTGGTGCGTATAGCCGTATGTCTGTGATTGAAATGATGAAATACCGAGACTATGCTTCGTAGTGGACCTTCATTAGCATAAAAAATCCAAATACGGTGATTGTAAAAACAATAAAATATTAAAAAGCAACATTGTGTATGAAAAGGGAAGAACACCCTAAATCTTCTGTCGACAGGTAATCTTCAAGAAATTTATTGTCAGTGTGAGTGTAACCCGCAAACACATCTCTCGCCTTAGGACAACTTCTATGGCATCACCCACAAACCCATAAGAAACTTATTAGTCGGTCGTATTTATTATATTAGGAGTTTGAGTCAGACTGACAAAATTTAAATACAAATACGGTGTGTATAATGTATGTTAAGATTTTCATTTATTGTTTTGTAGTACTTTGAAAAACTTTTCGTTTACATGGCAGAATTAGTAATAGAAATATATGGAATAAAGTTCCCATGTTACAATTTCATAATCATATAGACTCTAATGATAAATATGTTTACACAATATGCTAATGCAATCGATCGTATTTTGAAGAAATTTGTGAAATATTTATATTATCAATATAAGAATAAGAGCTTTAAGTGCACGTTATATTTACTATATAATATTTATAAATAATCAATATACAAGAGAATATGATTCCCTTTTAACATACTTCAATAGTTAATTAACACACAACAGGGTTGCAATTGACTGTATACTCATTTGATATTGGCTCTACAATTACTGCTGTCTCTCCTCTCACTAATTTAACTTGTAAGTGTGTAATAAAATAATTTAATGGAGAATTTCATTTGGGGAAAATTGAGAACCACGGACAAATTAATCTAGTTTCTTCGCCGAATTTGGATTTTACTGGTATAATATTAGTTTTAGAAACTCACAAAACACACCAAAGTTTTTGAAATTTTGCATTGTTGTTGGTATGGGCTTTTGAAAGTTGGCTGGCTTTAAAAATACATGTGCATAAAGAATGTAAAGCTTAATGTAAATACAGCAATTATTTGGGAGAAATTGGTGTATGATTGGTGCAACCGGCAACAAGTTTACCTCAAGACGAATCACGACTACGACGCTGTTTGTGTATAAATGGGGTTAGTAGATATGAATTTTTAAAGCCAGCCAACTTTCAAAAACCACTACCAGCACCAAAGAAAATTTGAAAGGTTTAGCGTGAGCTACTTCTACAGCTTCACTTTGGCTTGGCATGAGTGACACGAGGCGGCTGATGTTCTCTCAATATTATATTTAATATCTGACAGAAATTCTGATTCATGGAAAACTCAAAATGAAAAACCGTACACATCGAGGATTATATAATTTACATGCCGAAAGTTATAGCACTAAATTACATTGCATAACTATCTACCTTTGCGACTCTACTCACAATTTACATAGATTCGCGGCAACCGGTAGATTGCTGGTTGCCTAATTGACGGTTGGCAAGACTTATACTACATTCTACGGTTAGTTTCTCGCATCAGACCAACTTGACTGACACATTAGTAAGACACTTGCATACATGCATCCAAATACCGTGGTGTCGGAGGGGACATGTTTGGCAGCTAGGTGGGGTAAACTTTACAAAGTATCTAAAATGAGTGTTTCAACGTACCCCTAAGGTGGGGGTAATATCGTTTTTCAAAACTTTTTAGCTCCATTGAAATTGAACCAGGTGTACCCTCTTTCCCGGCAGTTCCACAGAGTATTCTGGTATAGGGTTCAGTGGCATAAATTCCAATTTATGTGAAATAGCGTTTATATATATGTTACAGTTCATTTTGAAAACCAGTTTGTATTAAAACGTACTAGCACGTTTTAAAACCCACAAAGCTAGGCCAGTTCTTATTAAAAGAAACTAGGATATTC
>JABASC010001427.1:0-23585 GCA_019776185.1 Plutomurus gul | reverse complement strand
ATTTTTGAAGATACAGACTTGAAATTTCGTTCACGCATTCACAAGATTTCACAGTTTCACGTAAATGCAATTAAAACTGCCCCCACATTTGCATTGGGCAGATATTCGCAAGGATTACTAGTCGCAATTTGAATAAATAACCCTCTGTATTTAATGCAAAAATATAGCTCTTAAGTAAGACTTTCATAACAAAACACTAATGACACTCAATCGTAGTAACAAATAAATAGTCAGCTTTTACAATTTTAAAAGTCGTCGAATCACCTCTTCATACTGACCGATGCTCAATTAGTTTATTCGGGATCTGTGTCGCTTGTTACTGTAATCACTACTACCTAATCACACATTTAATAGTAGTACTAAAGGAAATACTTTCCTGCAAATGCGCTTTCAAAAAATAATTATTTAAATATGATACCTTAAAAGTTTTAACATTAAACTTTTCCGACAGTTTGAGCGGATTTCTTCGCCTTGACCAACGCTGCAATTTCCTGGTAAATGTTTAGAATGCAAATTATATGACAAATGGTAAAAGGGGTTTATGTATGTTAGTCAGTAGGTAGTAACCAACCTTAAACCGTGTCATACATTCTTTCTTCGTTCTACCCGGAACACATTCAGCTATACGGTCCCATCGGTCAGAATGTGACGAAGGATAAGTTTTCAAAGCTTGCTCGAGCAGTTTTTGATCTTCTGAACCCCAAGGTTTGCTCTGAGTACCATTAACTTTTTCATTCTTTTCTTTGTTTACGTCATTGATTATTTCTTTTGATGCATCTACATTTAAAAAGGCCACGGTAAAATTATTGAATATAAAATGCACAATATATTTGCAATGCAGGGGAATATGTAGTTAGCAAGGACGAACTTTCATCGTCTCGAGTTGTTGCTTCAGCCTCAACGGCAAGTTGATTCTTCACAGTTTTTTCAAAAAACGCAAAAGCCTTATCATTAGCTTCTTCCTTTAAACAATTTTTTGAAAAATCAGAAGATTTTAAGTCTTTCGCTTTGGCCAAAACTTCTTTTGCTGTTCGCTTTTTCCCATTTTGAAAGTGCTGATGTATAAAGTTCGCTACAACTTCCCATCTGCAAGTTAATATTATAATCACACTGAATTTTAGATCTCTTTAATGTATTTCCTAAATAATAAATAAAGGTGTGGCATTAATAATAAATAAAAATAACGTGGCGTCATCCTACTATTAAAACTCTTTTTTGAGATGTACCTCTGGATTGTTCCCGCCGGAAATACATTGACAGCTTTAATCAATAATGAAAGTTCTTCGTGACTCCAATCTCCATTAGTTTCTCCAGATCCCTTTAAAGTTCCGTTGCCATTGCGCGTGGGAATGGCTTTGGTACTTTCCGCTTTCTCTCGCTCAATTTTTGTTATTAATTCATCTACTTTTTTAAGAAAAATTGCTTCTGCGTCCTTAAAACTCAGGCCCATCAATTGTTTATTCAGTTCTTCGAGTCTACAGCGATAAATTAGGATGAAACCCTTCGAATAGTGCATTGCAAAGATGCAATATAAAACAACAATTCGGTAAAACTTACGCCTGAAGCGTAGATGATTCACAAAGGTGCTCCAAATGAGTCATATTTTCCAGGGCAATCTTATCGTCATTTGAAAAATAATTGTATGACTTGCATAAAGTTCGGAAATTTTTTCTCTCCTTCTTCATCGCCTTTTTAACAGCCTCCTTTTCTTTCTTTGACGCCAGTTCCTTTTCTCGTTCCTCTAACTGTATCCGCTCTCGTTCTAAACGAATCTTTTCCTCCTTCTCGATTCGTAACTATCAATACAAGAAATTGTGGGTGTGAGTTAAAAGTATGGCCAAGGATTTTTCTGATATATAAATTTAATTCAGAATTCACCTTGTCTTCTAGTTCCTTTGCCTCTTTTGCAGCGGTTTGTCTAGCCATCTTTTTTGCTACTTTCCGTTGGTTATCGTCGTTCTTATAAATTACTATTCGAGGATCACTGGCGTAGGCATTGTCCACGACCTGTCGAATTCGTGCCATTTCTTCTTTCTTAAGCTTAGCTCTAGCTATTTTATTTTGTTTATCAATCCAACGTCGCTCTTCTCGACTGAAACATCATGCATAATGTATATTACGGAGAAATGGAGTAGAAATAAACATCAGTGCAATACCAAATAATAGTGGCAATATTTCTGGTTACAAATTAATTAAAACTTACAATTGACCCTTCTCCTTGTCTTCTTCATCAAGATATGAATACTCCCTCCAAGAATCGAAGCTGTACCAAAAATCATAGAAATGCTCAACCCTTTCCCGAGAAGTAAATATATTCCCCAGCAAAGGCACTGGCTGAATGTTGGACCAACGAGAATTAATTTCAAACCATTCCCCATATACCTGTAAAACAATATTAAGAACTGCTGTTATTTAGCTGATTTGTACGTTTTGTCAATTTCCACCCAATGAGTGTATTATTGTCTAAGCAGCATTATAGAGTGTCAAGTGTCAAAAGAAAATCCGAACGCGACAACAAGACCAAAAATTTACCTCGTACCGTATAAAAGTCGTCTGGAGCTGACACATTTTTTGGAGGAATGTAGTCGTCAAACACTGGATCCACCGAGTCGTATGAACGTTTTTTTAGATGGTTGCCAAGGTATTCATACGCTTTAACAATGCAAGCAAAGTAATCTCCATCGGGATTAATGACCTGTCCAGCTGCCTGCCGCTTATCTGGGTGATGCTTCAGAACTCGCAATCGATCTGAGATTTTTTTGATTGGAATTAAATATACCCAATTACTTCATTTTCGTAACATGATTTTTCCAATATTTACAGAGTCACACAAAATCTACAGGGTGTCCCAAAATGAACCGGTGAATCTTGATATTGAATAACTTACTAATATTTGTTAACTTACTAATGGTTGACTTTATTTAAACGAGGTAAATGAAACAGAAAAAGCGATAATTGTGAGTGCGATTTGGTGATTTGAGCATCACCGAATTTGAAAAATCGTCTCTGTCGAGCAGGTACTGAACGACACGTCCTTTCACAATTTACAAAGCCCACCGGTATTCCATCTTGGTTTAAATTTAAACTGTAGTTGCCACTCGCTGAAAGTACGACTGGTTGCTTAAACATTGGCAGTAAAAATTACTTGTCTGTTGGCAGACGTACCATCGTAATCAAATGCAAAATTTCAATGTTGAAACGACAACAGAGCTTTAAAGAAAAACGTAGAACAAAGGGTCTTTAAATTTCCGTCCACTTTTAATGTCAATTTCAATCACTCGCTTCAATCTCACTCGTTGAAAACATTTCGCTCTTTCAGATTTCATTTACCTCGTTTGAATTAAGATAACCGTTCTTAAGTTATTCAATGTCAAAAATTCACCGGCTCATTCTGGGATACTCTGTACTTACAAGCTTTCTTTATATCTTCTTCGTTTGCTCTGAATCGTAGTCCTTTCATCCCAATAACAGCGTAGTGATCTTGATCCTGTAAAATTAATGGAGAAGTTCGTTTTTGTTAAATTAGTATTGGATAATTGTGACACTGTAGATTACACTGTGAACTAATTCAGACATAAAGCAAACCTTCCATTGAGTAGGGTCCAGGTTAACTAGATAATTTAAATCATCTTCATCATCGATCGTATTAACAGGAGACTTCAAATTAGACCATTCAATTATTTTTTTAGTAACCGTGTCAGTTCTGATCTTCAGAAAAAGGTCTGAGTCTGGCTCCAAAGGTGAGAATAAAATATCTGCAATTAAGACAATGCACTGGATTAATATCTTAGAAACCTGACAAGATACTAAATTTAAGCGTAAACGCTCATTTTATATTAATGGATAAAATGGAATTACAAATACCAGAAGGATTTGCGACTATTAGAGATAAGTCGATGGAAACAGGTTCTGCGCTTCCACTTTTCTTGGCCATGATAACAGTTCTGTAAGTATGAAAATAAAATGAAACAAAATGCAATATGAACTCGTGGACAAATTAAAATACTATTAAGCTTCACATGAGTGCCAATTTCGTCAAATATATTCTAATTCTTGTTTCTGGACTGCGATTACACAACAGAACACACATTTTGTTGTTGTTTGTACTGAACCTGTAGTGGTATTTGTGAGTTGGAGAACAGGGTGAGTTCAGTTCAGTGTTCATTTCACTAATTATACAGGCATGACTCATTCATGCAAGGTAAGGATAAATATATTTTTGAAAAACGATTGAAAGTGCAACTTCATGGCTATTATGAAAAAGTATATAAAAAACGTTTCCAAAAATATATGGCTTAAAAAACCTGTGTAATCTATACTCATAATTTGTTCACATATCTTTTGTACACTACCTAGAGTACTTCAACTTCAACTTCATATAAAAGTTTAACGATGACAAAAATAATTGTTTGTGTTAACTTAATACATTCACCTTGTTAAAGACTATATTGTGTATTGCATGGTAAAATTGAGCACAAACGATAATAACGTACATCAGACTTTTGTTAGTTAGTATTCGAAATAGGTATATACTCAAACCATTTCCCTTTGTACTGGAATTTATCATATTAACTTTGTAAGTAATTGTAGAAGACTGCAAGTGTTCAATTGGCAAAATTTAATCGATTTTAAGCAACTTTTTGTACAAGTTTACGTTGAAACAATCTGAGTATAATTGTCTTATTTAGCGGATCAACGCGACTATTTTATAAATGGCTGAATGACTGGACTGATTGTAATAATGAAAACCGAGGTCATTTTTGATTTTTAAATAGAATTTATAAAGTGTGTAACACTAGGTGTATTCGAATTATTCTGTACTGCATTGGGATTGGGATAATAAGTCAATATCTTGATTTACATAAATTGTTACGTAGATTAAAAAGTTTGAGTTATTAGTGACATTAATTGGATAAAATTGGGGATGAAAGGTGGTCAGTGATTCATTTTATGTGGTCACAAGAAACGAATGCGGCGTAGGGGACATTTTACTTCCTTCAAATTACTACCTGATTTTGAATTAAGGAATTATGGACGGATTTATGGAACCTATTTACTTTGTTACTTATTTAGCAGTCATATTTTATCAGTCTTTCAAAACACGTGCTTGCCGAAACGTGTACAATATTCGAGCGTCAAAATACCAAAAATCTATTTGAAGAAAGTACAGGTCTAAATCAAATCAAAACTTTCGACGCGATACCTCTCCTTCCGATATGGTATATACAGAAACGAATTTGGTTAAATCAGCATTTTATGCTATTTATGTAGGAAAAAAGTACCGGAAAAACCCGATGTTGCTTATTAATAGCTTACTGTTTGAATCCTGATTTATACAAATGTGGAATTTCTCATTTGTTTGAGAAGGTGATGAGGATGTCAAGACCGACAACTATGACAGATAAATGAAGTGAGGAAGAATGTCTATCGTCTTGAAAAAATGAGTTATTTCTTGTTGTCCAGTAGGCAAGCACGCATGCAATGCTAATGTAATGAATGAAGAACGGAAGAACTATAACAAAGAGATACCTACGAAAAAATTCTTGAATTCCGAGGCACCTTAACCAACCGCAGTGGCAGCCCACTCTGCAATTCATATTTGCCACGTTATCCGATGGTCAAATTTTAGTGGTTTGCCGACTAACAAAACCTCGCATGCTGCCGAAATATCATCTTGGACGGCCTTAAAATAACCGTTCTTCAGTCATTTAGAGTCAGCATAGAACACAACACAACTGCTGTTGCACCAGTATGATCAAACGGAGGATATTTATTTCTGAGTAAAATTAGAAAAGAAAGTGCGTAATAAATCTTTTTACACCACGGCCTATGTGTTTTCAAATTCATAGCAGTTTGACCAGTGTCTCAGTGAAATTGCATATTTCAGTTGTATTAAAATATACACATTGTATACAGACGCCCCCGGTCCCGCGCTTCAGGGGATCTCGATCTGGACCCAGTTAATTGTGTACTGCATAGGTCTCCGCCATGGGAGCAGCAGTAATAATAATTGCTTTTAGTTACCACCATTATAATCCCACTAAAGGATTTTTTATAACATTTTTAGAGATTTCAAGTGGAAAATGCACTCAAAATGAAATTTGCCCAAGTAACGACATACTAAATACCTATTCCTACGCTAATTAAACTACAACTTACCTGTGTTGTGTCACCTGCACATCATTTTATAATATTAAGGCGTTCATTTGGGCATTACTATACACCGTTGAAATCAGCGTGAAAACTTGCGTCGATTGGTATAGAAAATACCTATGGTCTACATTTAAGCCAATTGTTCAGTCATTAATAGTTGTTAATTATAAAAATTTAATTAGTGTTCAAAAAGTTAGACAGACATATTTAAAGGTTTTTTGTAATTTCAAAAATGCATCGAAATAATGAAGCAGATGTAGCCGCCGAAAACATTTGGGTATCGTCGAGTCACCTAAAGCGACCATATGAGCAAGGCACATATACGCATGAACGAACTCTTCTGTTCAACCTTTTCAATTTTCCTTCTTTTCAGCTCTTATCACTTTTTTAAACACTGGGCACTGCAACTGGGTATTGTGTATTTGTGTGTGTGTACGCGAAGTTACATTTAATAATCTTCCACTCTTCTTTCCAAAAAGTAGCTTCAGATTATTCGGTTTATTCCAGTATTTGGTCACCGGTGCAGTTAAATAAGGCAACAAATTAAGGTGCATATATACAATTTATTAATTTTTCAGAATACAATGTAGGCTTTAAAACTTTTTTATATTAATTATCATAACCCTAAGATTAACTGTTGAAAATTTGTATGTTGTATTGCCCAAAGAAACAACAGTTAATAAATACGTTACCATAACATTTTCTCATTATTTATTCTGTTGCTGCAGTTGGTTGTGTGTTATTAGTAGCCAGAGCCAGCCACTACAATTTTAATTTTGCATTTCACATTTGTTTGTTTGAAGAGAGAGAGACCCAGTGTACAGTGTAATATAATGGCAGCTGTAGTCGGTCGGTTTCAAAAGATATTTCTAAATACTTGGTTGCCTTCAAGTGGAACAAAACCGTTGACGAGAGTTTCCCCTTTATGGGATGTCCAAAAGCGATGGGGGAGTGAGACGAGCGAATCGAGTAATATGGCTCAGCTGGCTAAAGTATGTTGTAATTCATTTCTCCTTTGATATACTGAATAGTTGCACATAATTCATAAAGATTGATAAATATTGTATTGACTGCAGAGTTTACCAAAAGCAAAGTATGGTGGACGACACACTGTAACAATTCTTCCAGGAGGAGGAATTGGGCCTGAGCAAATGCAGTACGTGAAAGAAGTGTTCAGGTAAAAATAACAGTTTTTTTTGGCTAATCGTTGTGGGTGTCTACTCCTGTCACCTGTTAAAGTTAACCAATGAGTTAATTTTACTTTAAGAAGGTTCAATAGTATTTAGACTAGCTCGAAAAATTCAATGTTCTGAATACATTTTACAACAATGAGTGTGTAAAATTACCAGATATGCTGGAGTTCCCGTGGACTTTGAAGAAGTTCCTATTGATCCACTGTCTAAAGGAACTGATGATCTTGAATATGCCATAACCTCTATACGAAGAAATGGCGTTGCACTAAAGGGTATCTTTATCGTTAAAAACTTTATACATGACATTCAATTCTGCAAGTATAATGTACGATGTGTACAATATTGTTTTTAATAATAAACATGCATACGGTTAAACAGGTAATATTGAAACAAGAGATAACAGCCCTAATGTGATGTCCCGAAATGTCGCATTAAGAAATGAACTAGATCTCTTTGTTAACGTATTGCATTGCCGTTCATATCCTGGTATTGTGTCTCGCCACACAAATGTTGATGTAGTGATTGTCCGTCAAAACACCGAGGGGGAGTACGCTATGATGGAACACGAGGTGATTTCATATTCTCAATTTTTATCCATTCATCTTTTAATTTTTTGATTTTTCACATTAATCACAACAGAGTGTTGGTGGAGTTGTCGAGTGCTTAAAAGTGGTCACCAGAGCAAACTCTGAGCGCGTTGCCCGATTTGCTTTCGACTTTGCCAAGAAAAATAACCGTCGCAAAGTTACCACCATTCATAAAGCCAACATTATGTAAATTTATTTTTTTACATGTTTTTACCTATTATTTCTAAATATAATTATGATTATTTAAATGTAAAATGCGCATCTTTAATTCTGAAAAAGAACGAAATATTATTTAATTTTGTCAACAGGAAATCTTCCGACGGCTTGTTTTTAGAGATTAGTCGTGAAGTTGCGAAAGAATACCCAGAAATCGAACACAATGATATGATCATCGACAATTGTTGCATGCAGATGGTCTCTAAGCCTCACCAGTTCGACGTGATGCTAATGACAAATTTGTACGGAACAATAGTGTCTAATGTCATTTGTGGGTTGATCGGTGGAGCGGGCATTGTGTCGGGTCGCAATTATGGATACAATGTGATTACAAACATTTTGTCATAGCTGTTAAAATTTAGAGATTTATTGAGACTTATATTAATATCGTGGAAAATGTAGTACGCCGTTTTTGAGCCGGGCACCCGTAATTCGGGTTCAGCGATTGCTGGAAAAAACATTGCCAATCCAATCTCTATGATGAATGCCGCTGTTGATCTTTTGTATCATCTTCAGCTAAATAGCCATGCTACGTGGCTGGAGGAAGCCATAGCCAAAGTAATAAACGAAGAGAAGATTCATACTCCGGGTATATTATTTTCATTTTACAGCCACATGAATGACCATAATTGTAACTTTTCTGCGGTATTCATACAATTTGAAACGTGACTCTTTTCAGATTTGGGTGGGGAAGCGACCAGCCTGGACGTTGTCAAGAGCATTGTCGCGTATTTAAAGGAAAAAACCAAGGTGGAAAATTGGTAACGCTAATATAACCATTTGCGAAGCACTAATATCCCTGATGAATATTAACCGTAGTCATCTGTAATCGTAATCATTAATAATACTGCATCGCATGAGAGTATTAGTGTAGCATACACGAGAGTTAGCGAGTTTCGTTTTGTGTGGAAGTGAACATTTCTGACATTCCCCAGAAAAATTGAATTCCGACCGTGCTATCGCCATGCTGCCAGTGCCTCTGTAAGTTTGCCAACAAATAGGACTTCTGCTACAACACAATGTGTGCTCCAATACTCGTACGTATTTGCAATGGTTGTAATTGCAAGTATTGCAACTGTAGCCAGCTATTCTAGCCGTTTGCAAACTTGCCATTTGTTTAACGAATTTCGCAGTGCAAATATCAAAAGCCGTGTCAATTATTTTTGATAAGTGGCTCGCCACTTCTTCGGTGCTACACAATTCACAAATTGTGAATCACAATCACGGTTTTAGGATAGGACTTACTTGAATGTGCCTAACATGAAAGTTCTGCTATATTATGTGAATACCACTATCAAAACTTGTGAACGCACTGCCTAAGAATTTCTGTATCTATTTTCCTGCGGATATAAATTTTTTTTAAATCCTCAATTATCTAGTTACTGTGAAGGCAACAAGGCAAGTTACTGTCACAGCTCTCGGGCGAGCTGTGACTTCGAATTACATCCAAAGATACTCTGTGCTTCGGTCTTCGTGGTTTGCAAATTATTCGTTGAAGTTTGCGCTTTTAGTCATTAGATGTAGCTACTTATTAAGTAAATTATATTCAACATTTAGTATTTACTTATTTTACTTTCTTGGTATTTAGAGCAAAAGTATTGACATTTGAATTGAACCATGCAAATATATTTGTTGGTCTCAGAACTGTCATTTAATCAATTCTAGAAAGGCTGTTCTTTCACAATAGTAAATTCTCAAAGTTTCACTCTCAAATTCACTTTATGGCCTCAGTTGGAGTTGGAACACCACTACCACAAACAACTGGATGATATTAATAAACTCTTTTGTAGAACTATTGCGTAGAATTGAATTCTGTTTGAATTGGACCAATGTTAAATTAAGTCCAACAAAGACTAAAGAGTGTTTGTGAATGAATTGTAAAGAATTTTCCATTGTGAACAGTCAGATTGATTAAATGACAGTTCTGAAACTAACGTATATATATATATATATATATATATATATATATATATATATATTACAGTGTATCGATTTCAGCAGGAGGATTGTAGCTCCTGCAATCACTGAAATCCCAGTCGAACTGTGAAAACACATGCATTGAATATTTACGTTAACACGACGTGCTTTCATATTTATACATATAAATATACATTACAAAATGACAAAATATCAGCATTATATATAGTACAGTTACACAATACAGATAAAACACAGATTAATTTAAATATGAACATAAGAACATGCAGATACTAACAAATTTATTTATCCGTATATTTATTTATATGCATAATATATAATTACAGTAATATATTTATTTCGTTATTCGTCGGGGAATAAAAGCGATTGTCCGGTTTTTTCTTGATGAAAAACCCGGAAGCAAATTACGTTAGAAATCTTATTTATTCCGAATTACCTACTTTGCGTCCTTAATTTTATTTCCGCTTAATTATCCTGTACATTCAGACATAGCGAAAAGTCCATAATTTAAAAAAAATACTGCTGCTAATTTTCGAGCTGTGTTACAATGCATTACTTTTATTACATGCTGCCAAAATAGTGTGGACACGGATACACAGCTCCAAATTGCCATTAAGTGAGTTTAATCATTTTGAATTCCTTTTCCTACCACTTAGCCACTAGTTTGTCGCTACGCATGTGCATTGGAAATTGAACGGTGCGGTACAATGAATGCGTGTTAAAAAAAACTTGCAAAAACACTGACTGTAAGCTTTAACGAATAAATGCGATATACAGCACCGCACGCAGCTTACTTTTTTAAAGATTGAACTAATGTATTAATCGAATTAACCTAACTAATACCTTGATCAAAGCAGTGACTAGGAAATCGTTATGGTAAAGGTACAGATTTCTATTATTATCCTCTGTGTTGCGGCATTGGGTCCACCTTCCCCCTCTGTGGAGCTTTTAATTATGCCCTATTCAAAAATATATATCTGAATGTATGTAAAGTACTGTGCACAATATGTTTGCTATGTTTGCTGGTATTAGAAGTCCTTTGATTGGTTGGTTTGGTTGGCTTTGATTCGTGTTATCAGGGGGAGGAGCAATGTATTTTTTATGTCGGTGAATGTTGAAAGTTAGATTGGGAAATTTATTTGTTCTATATCGAATGCCTGACTATGCGTGCACGTACTTTATTAATGGTAATTGGTTCGTACGGAGATTTTTTTGTTGTCCATGTCTAATCGTTTCCTTGTGTGTATAATAGGCCACAACAAGCATCATCTGATGAGCCAGGCCTGCCGGCACCATCACAATGATCTACCGATCTTTTCATCTTCTACTGGTACGTCGTCGTAGTACTGTGTGGAAGCTACAGTTATTTAATTAGTGCAAAATTCAAGTCAGCCTTTGGTGCTCATCGTACGCTTCAGAGGAAACGAAAGTCAATTAGATGTATTATTATGCAATGCTAGGTTTAAATGCTAGGTTAAAACTGTGTTTGTATACACTCCACCAATATTTGATTACTTGTCATTCATGTCAGACAAATAATTATAATACTTAAACTATGAAAAACCACATTAAAGGTTTTGTTCAAAATTATTCAGTGAAAGTAGTAGTCTATAAATTTGTGATCCGTCATGAAAAAGTATGTAATTTATCGTGTAAAACTTAAAAGAATTGTATCGAGATTGTAAAAACTCAATTTACTTATTTAGTATACCGATGAGTATTGTAATAGAATATGTTGTAATGTTATAAACCAGAACTGTCTAGTCTGTGTCTGTGCCATCGATTCTGAATTTGTAAAAATTACCAACGGTGAATCTCCGCAAAACGTATAAGCCATACTGAGTAGAAGAATCCAATCTTGATTTGTGGTTTTGTTATCAACTATGTCATCTCATTTTCAGTATTGTAGAAATATTGGTTAAATAAAGAAAAATATGCTACGTAAATTATTCAGATTTTGAACTTTTGAATAAGAATGCACAATTAGTTTTAATTAGAAAAAATACGTTACTTTTAATATTTTTCCAAACGAGGAATGATGCTCTATATATAGCGCAAGGCAATGGCAACCATTTTTTTATTTGGACAAGAACTGATCGTTTTGTTGACCACCTTGTAAAGAACGCAACCGTTTAATAATCCAATGGCACTCACTCACAACATTAATTTTTACGCTAACCGTAAGCACAACAATAATAGTCATAAATCTCTCGTAGTAGATCAATCAAATCAATCATTCTGATTTAATAAAAGCAACTAAAAGTCTTAAGTTTGTCTTAACAATTCCTTTAAGTTAATAATCATCTGTAGTATTAAAACTAAATAAACGGCTAAAGTTGATACATTATTATTAGACATATTACTGTCAATCAACACGTCTTTGACCACGTGGAGCTCACATTTATACATCTTTCTTGTCTATCTCGCGCACATATTCTCACGATAACATTTATTGTGTAACAAACAATTATACATTATTATAATTACAATCTCGTTTTAGTTTATTACTAATTGGTATAATGTGTATGTGACCAGTACTCAATTCATGCATGCCTCTACGTACGATTTTGTAAAGCTACAATTCAGAAATCAGACACATCAAAACCGTAGGTTTTCTTGGATTCAGTATTCGTAATACGTAAAGTAAGTATGTGATTTACTCTGCTGTTTTTCTTTATTCCCAAACAGGCACCTCTGTATCCATTGGACTACAATATTAAGTGCATAGATTGGTAGCAGCCAGTACCTGTTTCACGAGAATTGAAAAATCTTGTTTACCATTGTTTACTTCATTTATAAGTTAGAATTCGTTCAAAACGACTTTTACACTTGAGCCGAAGGTACTCAAGGAATGTATTAAATGTAATTACTACACATTTTATACTATCAATGTTCATCAACTTCTCATTCCGCTCAATAATACATAAAAGTTGTAGTAACAATTTTACACGAAACAAAACTAACAATAAGTCTATGTTGGATTCTATGGGAAAGCGGAGAAACAAGGCAATGATTTCCTAACTACACACTACAAGTGTACATAAGCAACACAAGGTGTATATCTTTAACATTTATTAATTAAAACAATAAGATAACAACAAATCTCAAATCTCAATTGTCTTCACTAAAATAAAACACATTATTATTGAAATTATTATGTAAATCTATTTATAAACAAAATTACTGGCTTAAGTCAAGGGAAAGGAGGCTATCAAGATTCGAAAAACAACAATAATAATGATTCATCGGTGACATTGTTAGTGTCATCAAGAAGAAATACAACACACTTTATTTGTCGGAGGCATAAGGGATGTAAGAAAGGTTAAAAAAGATGCAATCATGCACAACTATTGGTTGCAGTAAACAAAAATACAGCACAGTAGCACACTATTGTCAATACAGATACAATAAGTAATTGTATTTTTTCAAAAGCAATGCTTCAAACGACTTCAGATTCATACATACAGACAGGGGTTCACACACAAAACAAATTAAAAGACGTTGTCATTACTGAATAACCGTAAACTAAAACCATGAAGAAGTAGGCGCTAGGTAACTTTTAACAGTAATTTTGTTAATGGTACAAATTAAGTAAGTAAATGTAAGAAAACAGAAGATCCTTTAGGACAGGAGACCCACTCTTTAATCGTCCATCTTCAACTTTTTAGCAGCCGCTGCATTCTTCTCCGCCGTCCGCTTGAGTAGGCCTGCCTTTGTAGGATTAAAGTTAGGAAAGGCGGTTTCTTGAAGCCACCTAACTTGTGTGGCAGGTCCGTAACCCTTCTCGTTCTTAGCAGCAATTCGGAAGATAATGGCTGGTTTGGACGTCGTGTCCACGTGACCAGTAGCTAGCGATAAGTTAGGAACAGTGCATTGATTAGATGGACCACAATACACTCGAACAAAGGACAGATTTGGAGCAAGAATCGATCGCGCCTCAACCACAGCCTGTGGCACTTGCTTCACAGCCAAATAGACAGAATACTCTAATATTTCCCCGTAAGAATGTTGTGGGGGCTCCCAATGGATCACAGCCCCATCCATAGCTTTAGAGATTTTAATGGCCGAAGGGGCTCCAGGAAATCCCGGCAGGCAGGTTTTGAAAGCAGAAACCTCGCTCCAGGGTCCTCGACCGCAAGAATTGACGGCAGCCACCCGAAATTTGTATGCCGTTCCAGGTTGAAGATCGATCTTCTTCTTGATGAATTCTAAGTTTCGATTGATATCACTGTCTGGTTTTAATTCGTGTAACTTCTCACTGACATTAAAATACATTCTGACGGAAAGTGATGTAAATTTGGTATAACAGATGTCCATCCATTTGTCTTTTCTCTCTTCTTCGACTGTATCGGTCGAGGGTTTGGCGGAAGATCCGGGGATCGCATTTCCATTTGTCACTGAGGTGAGCATCCGTTGGTGCACTGTAGATACAGGAGCCGGAGGTGTTTCCTGCTTGAAGGGTCGTGCTGAAGCGGCCGTGGCAGCGGAAGCCAAGGTACTCAAAGGGTCTGTCTCTTCTAGAATACTTAGCAAATCTTCGGATAGTTTCAAGTCTTTCGATGGTTGGGGGTCCAACTTTTGATTGCATTCTTCTGCTAGGTCGCTGAAGTTAATGTCTTCTGGGTTGGCCACGCGAACCACATCAACTCTCCCGGGTAAAATCGGCTCAACAGCCTGAGATTCAATTTTTAATGGATTCAAAATCGTGTTCTCAGCATTCAACGGCTCCGTAGGCCAATGCTGTTTCAACATTATTTGTGAGCCTCTCATCTCCAGATCGATCGTTGCACTAGGATCAACACCGTCTGGGTTGATGTTACCGACGATGGTGAAAGCGGGTGTTCCGCTTAACGCAGACACAGCTTCACACAGTTTAACTTCCGCCTCCATTTTACTAACTTCGTCCTCATCGCTGACAAACTTCAAAGTCCCCTCGTCGCCCTCAATTAATTCATATTTTCCCTCTATTATCTTAGTATCTGATTCTCCGTCCTCCTGCCCAAATCCCTCCCCGTGCTCTATGGCAATGGTGCACGCCTCTTGATATTCTTGACCTGCATCTGCCACGTCATTCGAAATTGTATCCGCATCTTCAATCTGATCACCTTGTGGGTTACTCAGCAATGTGTGCTCTCCACCTGCATCCAGGGTCACGGGCTTTCCCGGTAACTCATTCTCGTTTCCTCCCCCTTTCAGGCCCAAAATACCATTTCGCCAGGTAAACGTACTGTGTGATGAAAACATATGGCCACCCTTTAGGCCCATGGACCCCTCCTCCCCGTTGCCTACGAAAAAATGAAACACAGGTTCTTTTCGAAATCATAATAGTCAATTAATCTTTCATGTTTTGTTTTCCTAACTAAGTCTTCAAATCACTATAAAACAAAGGTACTCACCATTTTGTAAATTGTTTTGTATTATATATTGTCCAGAATTTCCTTGGAAACTCTCCATTTGAGATCCGTCTCCTTTATCTTCCCCGAGTTCCAGCTCCATTGTAGTTCCCATGCCGGAAGACTGGTCTGCTTTTAAGAATATTCCTTGATCCGTACCAATTAACTCTGCAGCCTCTTCCGCCGTCAGTGTGTCTTCAAAGTTACCAAGTGTAACGCCTAATGCATCAGCCTCTTGCACATTGACTTCTACACAATTCAAAAACAGTATTAATGCATCACAATGCGGATTCAAATACAAAAAAGTTAATCCGTACCATTAAATTTTATAAGGTTGGTTTAAACAGTACCTTGCGGTGCTTCATCACTGGATTCAAGTAAACCTGCCTCGGCGGCTAGGGCAGCCAAAGCAGCGTCATTCGTAGCAGGACCTTCAGTCGGAGCAAGTGTGTATTGTACTAGAAAATATACGAAATAATTTATTCATACGTGTTTATCGTAAACTAATCGTAATATCAAATGCTATTGGATGTAAAATTAAATTAACTCAATGTATTTTTAAATTACCCGTTGAAGGATTTACGCTTCTGGATGCTTGCGTGACCACGACATATTTAGCGTTTTTATCGCCGAGTGTAGTTACCCCAGAAGGTAACGTCTGGAAATTTTGAATAACCTGCACAGCAAGTACGATATGATCAGCCAATGTGTACTTGGAACGATAAGTATATATATAATTTAAATTACTGCCAAACCTACACTACAATAGAGCCAGTACGTGCATAGTGCATGCTAATTGCAATTTTCCTTGAATAAAGCTGCATGCATTGTTATTATAAGCCCAAAACATGCTTTTAACTACAATGCAAAATTGAAATGGTTATAAACCACACCCAGGTACTACAATTAAAATGCTCTAACTTACTTTGCCCCCTTGGTTGGTCAGAAATGCAACTTTCTGGCCACCCGCCATTTGCACAGCAACTTGCTTTCCTCCGATTGTAATGGTTTGCTTAATGTATTCATTGATCAAATTTTACTTATAGGTAATGTGTCAAAAATCTCAAAAGGGTCAGTAGAAAACACTCAAGTGCACAGCTGATAAAATGAAATCTTCAGACATAAAAGAAATGGATGTGCGAGAGACAAATGATTGGGTCACCTTCCTTGCTGAGTAATTGTCAGTTTCTATTTTCACAACACGGTAATCGATAAATACAAAACTAAAATGCAGTCTTATTCTGTACAAAAGCTCTGCAAGACTAGTATCATCGTGTGTGTTCCTCATTTTGTTAGTCCCTCCCTCATCGGAAACAGATAAAGAAGGCGATGGATATACAAATTAATTTGTTTTTGGTTTGTTACCCTTTTTACAATTAGGGATGACTTGGTTACAAAAAAACAGCATGATGGTGTGACAAAGAGACCAGAGAAGACTTAAAGACAATATCAACAGATAATATAACACACGATAAATAATAAACTAACTGACAATAAACTAACTACGTCACTTATAAACTGGGAATTTTTTGAACTGTCACATCCATTTTTAGTGTCGACATTTCATTTAAAGTATTGTGCATTTCAATTTGTTCTACCGATGTATTAATGGTACCCATAAAATTGGTTTCACATCAAGAGAAAATACCGAAATGGTTGTTACATGTTTGCTGGCGACACATACCTGCTGGAAGCCTTGAGGAATTTGAACAAGCTGTCCACTTGCTGTTTGAATATATTGTGCTCCTCCTTTAGATTGCAGAGTCATCGTTTTAGGAAGTTCACCTTGCTGAACGACAAGTTTGTTTTGTCCCTGCATCATGACTTGTTTTCCAAAGGAGACAGGAGTTCCTCCAGCTGTCAAGTGAAGCATTTTAACCTGACCTTGTCCTGAACTGGCTCCACCAATCACTGAGACAAATAAATAATTATATGCAAATTCACATTTTTGTTTTCTGATACCAGATTTATTACCTAAAACAAATTTCTAATCAAAATGTTCAATTTTATTCATAATATTTATTAATGCACACCTTGAGAAGTCCCAGTTCCAGCAATAGTCGTCGTAATTCCTTGCATTCCTTGGAGCTGTCTGAGGCTTGATGCTTGCGTTACGACAACAATTTGTTGCCCTTGGCTTCTGCCAGCTAATCCAGGAACTTTGGAATTGACCAAAGTGTAAGTCGGAGCTTTCCCCCCTATTGGATTCGTATTAACTGGGTTAGTTATCCCAGCTTTGTTAATAGTAACAAAGTTACTTGGAAGTCCTGAGAAATTTTAAGACAAGAAATCATTTAAAGAGATGTCAAATACTTTCATAATAATTTAAATCATACATAACTGGATCACATTTAGTGATCAGACTTGTGGTGTATATAAAGTTTAACACGAAACTATTACTACATCTAACTACCCCATTATGTTTGAGAATTTTTAGTACCTTGACCCGATAGTCCTAGAATTTGTTGGCCTTGCTGATTCGTTCCTAGCAATGTAGCAGTTTGTTTTCCTGTAAATCAAATTACAAATTAGCTCGTCATGATTTTAATATTCGTCTCAGTAGGGCGAAATAAAATAAAATATAAGCAATCTTACCTCCGGTCGAAGAGGTAACTAGTTTCACGATGGACATTGGCTGTTTTGTTCCACCCATCGCTGTCATGTTCGAGGCAGTGGCTCCACCTGCTTTTGACTGCATGACTTTCGGCATCTAACGTAAACAATTCACAAATTTTCGGTAATTGTGCATAATTAAAATCATAGTCATCGATTGAGTAAAATATATTCCTAATCTAACAGCTGATTAAGTAAATATATAAAAAGCAATACATTTGCGAGAGCCATTCCTTGACTTGTTTTGACAACAGTAAGAATCTGTTGGCCACTTCCACCAGATACAGTGCTACCAGGAGGCTGCTTTAGAATAATTTGTTTTGTTCCAGGTGCGAAATTTCCCTGCTTGACCACCGAAGACAAGCGAACAGTCTGAGGAGCAGTAGGAACCGGAGTCAGTTTCATGCCTTGTGACGAATACACTTGGGTTGGCCCTTGACTCGTCTGTACTAATTTCATCGTAGCAGGCTGCGTTTGCATTTTCTGCGTTGCACAGGCCGCTGCTGCTAGTGCCTGAAACAAATTAACATTAGATCCGTTATAATTTATAACCATAGACCAAAGAATCAAAGGTGAAATATATAATTGATAAATAGTACCTGCATTCCACTAAGTTGCTGAGAGGCTGTCGGTGCTTGTGCAGTGCTAATAGAAGCCTGTGTGGTTTTCAAAAACGTTGGGTTGACCACACGCATTTGCCCTGTTCCCGTGAAGGGGACTTGTATGGGCGATCGAAGTCTTACAATTCCTAAAAAAACAAAATTTTTACAACAACCAATAAAAATCAACATACGGATACCTGAGGAGCTAATCCATATGAGAACAATAACTCTTAATTGGAATGTGGAATGTAGGTAATTGTAATTTAAATTGTAAATGGAACTACCTCTTCCTGGTTGATGAGCTGCACCGGCGACAGTGCGGACAATCTTGCCTCCCGATCCAAAGAGAACATTACTGGCCGTTCCTGCCAAACTTGGTGGAAGAGATACCAATGTTGAGGCGGACGGTAAGATAGCCGGGCTGACGACGGTCGACTGAGTTGAATTTGTTATTGCTGAAGTCATGGTCGAGGGCGTCACAGTAGCTGTCACAATGAGAGGTGATGGGGTGTAGGTGGTCACAATTGTAATCGGTGACGCATTTGGTGTATTTAAGAAAGGAGTAATCGTTGGCGGTATGAGTTGTTGGGTACTGATATTTGCCATGTTACCAGCGAGGGATTTAGGAATTATTGATGGTATCGCCGACATCGCGGGCTTCGACGTAGGCACAGGTGTCATGATCGTTGACGATGGTAAGGCGGACACAGATGTAGGAGCCAGCGATGCAATTGGCGCCGTGATGTTTGGCTCTTTGGAGGGGGGCACATCATACTTCTGGATTTGAACAAGATATCCTTCAGCGTAGGCCACAGGGTTCCATGTCACCTCTAAAGCGTTCGTCGCAGCTCGAACCAATTGCACCTTCCCCGGTGCTGGCGGTTTCTCAACTTCCAAATGCCATAAATCCTTACAGCAAACTTGATTATTCCATGCTTTTCTGTAGCCGTCTCTGCCTGACCAAATGTATAACCGTGTGTGAATTGCCACAGCACAGTGTCCAGCTCTTGCTCTTGGAACTGTGTCATCAAGAGCATCCATGTATAAATTTTCCCACGTCATGCTGTCCAGGTTAAGACATGCCAGTGAATTTGTGCACTTCCACTCTTTCTCGTGTGTCGACGATTTTAAATCGTCCAAAATCAGGGGCACCCATCCCCCAAAAACGTACATTTTGTTTCCAATCAAAGTGGCACTATGTAACGATCTTGGCAAAGGCTGTGGTCCTGCAACCGACGGTTTGTTCCAAGTGAAAGTGTCCAAATGAAGGAGCCACAAATCCCCCAGACGACATCCACTCATCCCCCCATATACAATGAGTTTTGGGTGTGAGCCGTCTTTGTCGGTGAATCCAACGGCCGTGTGAGACTCTCTCGGTGACGGGGCTTGTCCAAAAGTTGTTGGAATATCCCACATGACATTACCATTTGGTTTCAATTCCAATGCGTACAAATCATTCAAATACCGAGGTATGTTGTTCTTTGGGTCATCGCTCTCGTTGGCCAGACCACCGAAAAGGTAGGCCACATTATTAACCAAAGTGAAGCTGTGACCCAATCGTGGACAAGGACTTTCCCCAGACCGTGGTGGTTTCGGTTTCAATTTTTTCCACTCCCATCTGCTTGCCTGTTAAAATTTTCATTCATCATTTGTCATTACATTTATTCATACATTTTACATACATTCACACAAATTTATGATCATTGATTAAATTTCCTCTGTTGATATGTCATAAAAAAGCAGTCTGTGCAATTATTGCTGTACCTGAAGTTCATAAAGATCATTTGAGTACCGTCCATACTCGACCATACCCCCGAAAGCCAAAATTCGAGTCGAGTCCACCACGAAGCCATAAGCAGCACAGCCAGGGGGGATATCTCCCCTGACAGTGGGCTGAAACCATTGATTAGTGGCTGTATTGTACACATGAAGTTCATCGACAATCCCCTCATTTCCTCCTCCGAAAACCACCATTAAATCCTTAATAGCAACCGCTCGGTGACCATGACGGGGTCGAGGTTGTGAGCCCGAAGTGTCGCCAATCTTTTTCCACTTTAACGTCGGTGCCGCCATTCTTTATCAGTGTTTAATCCCCCGTCGGCGGCATTAAAAGTCTCCCCCTATTATAAATGACGAACGGTGTATTATTCAGCCAAGTTAACGTCACATAAATGGTTCTAAACTACTGTCCACACCAAAAGAAAAACACACGCGTAACCACCACTTTCACTCACTTTAGAGACACACTGCTGAAATAGAAATACACCAATGGCACTTGTGTGAAAAGTTTGAAAATTCAAGCAGTAGTCACGTACATACAACCAACCGAAAGTACAACTGAAGAATGAGAAGGTCTACTGAGAAGAAGCGTCACTATCGGCGTCCTTCTTGCACTCCAATTCCATCCCTTTCCACGTTGCTAAAGTAACATCCTGACCCGCTCTCCCTGCCCAAGCCCACAGCCTGCTACGATTTCAGTGCTTTAGCAACGATTTGCACTCAACTCATGCCTCTCCTTCGCAGTCATTAGTATACATGAGGTACTCTCTCTATGGTGTGCTCTCTAGTATGGTGGTAATAAAGATATCTATAATATATGAAATGCTGTGTTCTATCCCGTCAATGTTTATAATTTAGCCAATTTCACATTCCCCAAGGGGAAGCAGCAATAATTTTAGATTTTCTGTAATCACTTTCAATTCGGAAAATCAATTTCGGAAATGTACTGTTGTTGTTCGGAGGAGGATCGACGTATCGGCTTGACCATGATGATGATATTATGATGCAAGATGCAATGCACAACAACCGTTCCAATATGAATCCATGATAAAAAACTTACATGAAGTATGGTATTTCCAATTACCAATCTATTTACGCTTTTATATTATAGATAGTAGATAGTAAGTCTCACGCCTGCATGCTTATATGTTGCCAACTGTGAATTGACCTGACCCTTCAGTCGGTCTGGTTAACGGGTTTTCAATATTCTTTCAAATTGTAGCGTGTACAGCCAAATTATACATTTATTGTTTTGCTCCATTATTCGATGCAAACATAAGATTATTGTGTATTTTTATCCTGGCTAGTTTAACTTCAATTTGAAAATTTGTGATTTTATATAGTATTTTATAGTGTTAAGGAAGGAGAGCAAAATATCTTTAGAATCAACGAATTATCTAATGATTGCAATGGCATTAATTTTCTATTTTTTTAACAATTATTTTAGTGCACAAATGCAAACATTTTGACCTTGACCGGTATATCTATGATTTGGTTAGTGACATCAAAATTTATAACTGTAGTTACGGATTTTGATGAATAATATCAGCGCCAACAAGTTTGTGTAGTATAGCGGGGGCGTGGAGCAAGAAGAAAGAAATTATTACATAAATATGAACCAGTAAAACCCGATTTCTACATTAGAGAATAATGCCTTTGACTCTTTTTGTAGAGAAAATCGGGTAGGGCAGGGTAACAAGTACCAATCGTCTCTCTAGTTTTATACTGTGCAGCTAGTTAAAGATATTTGTTAATAGTGCATTGAAAATGTCGTCTAACCATTTAAAAATTAATCATTAATCCGTAGGAAATATCTATTTTCGTTTTTGATACTTTGTCTATCTAACAGTAAATCGTGCTGGTCGTATCTCACTACAGTCACAACAATGATCGAACAGCGAAGAAATACCTATAGTAGTAGTAGTCAAGATGTAGTCAAGTCAGTCAGTGATACATATTAACCACAGACATATTAACAAATACCCATATGCGTTGACCATAACTATATAGTTGCCATTTGAAGCTATAAGGGCCAGGAAGATCACAAAAACTTATACAGATATTTGTAGCAGAATGTATACAAGCCAGACTCTATCTCATTTCAATGAGGTATTGTTGCATATCTCTCTATGTTGATTCAAGATGATTCAAATATACGGTCAAATACACCTGGCTGAGGCTACTACAGACTACAGACTACAGACTACAGACAGAGGTGTATTATATATAAGACTACAGACACACAGACCGAAGGAATTTGGAACACATACATTCACCAGAATAATGCAATGTGGGCGCCCTATGTTAATGTTTACTAATTGTACGTGCTCGTGCTCCAATGTATATATATAAAGATATATATATATATATATATATATATGTTTTTTTATATAGACAACTTTATTTGTTCTAATATTATAGCGTAGTTAAATGCTTGTTGTGCATATGTACAACATCACATACCGTTCTCTCCTTTTTATTCATTCTTAACGTAGGCTGTTAGGTAGGCTGTAGGCGTTAGAATTTATTGTTATCATAGTTTTTACCAATTTACTGTTTGTTACTACTTAATATACAATAGATAAATAAATCATATAATAATTTGTAGTAATAATGTAGGAAGTGAATAAGACCAATTGTTCACTGTGTAAGTAAATTTTGTTTCCGATTTCTGGGTAAAGTAGAATGAATAACATTCCTCGTAGAGATAAACAAATACGGTGAAAGTAGTGAAACAAAGCGAATGATGAATGTTAATGTAAAGTCAAATTTTAGAGAACTGTGATGTGAGCCACAGCAGGAAGGGACCAGGGGAAAAGTGTTTGGTCTTTTTTTTACTGAAAATACCGTCTGTGAATAACCATTCACCGTGATGTAGTCATCTAACAGATTTATTGCCAACTGATAATTGACAATCAAAACTACGCTGACAATCATACATTATATACATATATATATATTAACAATGTACCTATCCAACATAACTTACTATTTACTAAACAGACATATTGTGACAAAATCTATTTCCTCGCCTGTGTCATTAATCGGAAATGCAACATGTGCGGTTACTCACGTTGTCAGCAGTTCAAATTCAATCCTTAATAAACCGTA